>UESW01002882.1:88014-124527 GCA_900491605.1 Calamus simplicifolius
TTGGATCCCGAGACCACCTTCCTGAAAGGTTGTTCCTTTGCTTGGCTTTACAAGAGAATGAATAATTTGGATACAGATGGAACAGGTACAGGGTTAGAAGAGAACTAAATGCTTAGTGGATTGGATTCTAGCTAGCCCATTCAGGTTAATTGATATAATCAAATGGACTGCTGTTCAAGTTAATTGATAGAATCAAATGGAATGCTGTTCAATTGAACCTAAGATTGATCAATATGGAATTGGATCATAAGTGAATTAGGATTCAAAATTAGAGAAAATGGGTCAATTGGTGTAATTGGTTGTGATTCGAATAAATATTTAATTAATCAATTGGAGGTAGGGTTGAATAGGACTTAAATAATTATAATCAAATGATGCAAGAAAGAAGGATTAATACGATAGAAGTCTACCAGAATTAAAGAGCTTTTAATTTTGAAATTGGTTACTTAGCAGATTACACTATAAAATTTAGGGGAAGATGCCCAGAAATATCTACAACTAACATTAGAAAAACTGATGATGTCATCGAGAAGATAGCAATAGATAACAAAATGCCTTACATAGCATTGCAGGGAGGAAATTTTGTACATGGCCGATTACTTAACTGAATTAATTGTCATTAACTTGATTTGAGACAAGCCCATCTATTAGTGAAATTTTCTAGATCACACATTAGAACTCATCTGTTTGAAGTCCATTTAATGTATGCAAAAATTTAGGCTTGGAGTTATTACCCAAAAATAGTAATTTCTAGCTAAGAAATTATCCTTGATTCAAGATGTAGCTAGTCCATGCTAATTATTTTTGCATAAGTTATTTAATCAATTTCTTATCTCATAGAGTAGTGGCTAGTAACTGACAATAATAAATTGTTTTATTTAATTTTTGAAAAGGCTTTGCAAATAATTTTCGATTAGAATTAGCTTTCCATCAAGGTGCTTAATTTGAACCCATAAGCTTTAACAAATAATATTCAATCTCTTTTATAATTACTAAAAAAAATAACCAGCAAGTTGGCTACCTAATTATTAGCACCTAAAGAATTATTAAAGCACTTTAATTGAAACCAATTATTGAGCACATAAAAGGTGGCATGGAACCCATGAAACCCTAATTGTTATATAGAAGATTTCTTTTCAAGCTATGCTCCACCTAAACCTTATCCACTCTGTTTTGATCACATGATCACTCATGTTATCATGACACAAGGATAATGCTTCCTCTCGTCTCATTGGAATAAATTTCAATATCTTTATTTTCACTTACTTAATAAAATTAGGTGGACTATAAATGAATTTCTTTCCAAATGCCCTCAATTACAAACCAGCATAAGGTAGTGTTTGATTCCCAAAATGCTATCCCTGAATAAGTGTATAGGATAGAGTTTATCCATGGGATAGCTGAGGGAATAACCATCTTTTTAAATAATAAATTTGCCCTCAAGGGATAGCTCCAGCTATTCCTGGGTTCCTTAGGGAATAAGTTCAGTGGATAACCCATGGTTAAACATGAGTTATCCCCTCTAGTTAACCTTTTTCGGACTTATCCCCAATTTCAAACATAGCCTAAATGATTAAAGACTTCATTGCAGTTTCATGTGCAGCATAAATGATTTCTTTTTTCCAACTTGTTTGATTGTACACTTATGGTGCTATGATATCATGATTTGGGGTTGATGTATGCTATTATGTATCAGCTATCTTGTTACGATGAGTTTATAGTGTTGATATGTACATATGGGATGGTATGATGCCGGGCATGTAGGTTAGTCACTATGATACTACAGAGATGGTATCATGTGCATGATGGGTAGCTGTGGAATCCCAATGTGAAACTGGTTATAGTTTGAGATTATAACCTGACTTGGTTTATAACACTTCGTATTTATACTATTGATATGTGGTACTAGTTTTGGTAGACTTGGCAAAAATCTAGTCTAGCATAAACATGTTGTATCAAGGTAGGGTCAAGGGCCATGGAACCGGTCTATATTAACTAGGTTTATGATATGTGGCATTAGTATGGAAACTAATTTATACATGCAAATATCGCTAATTTAGGTTAGTAAACATGGACTACTGGCATGAGGTTTATTAGCCTGTATATTCTTTGTGTCGAAGTAATGATATAATTGTATCCATGATGTTGATGTTATTGCATCCAGTGATGTAATGCAATGCCATGGAAAGACAAAAGATAATGAATTAAAGGATTTATATTGCATCAACACTTGTTTTCATGCATGGTATTTACAACAGCATTATTCTTAGCATATGTAGTATTATTATATTATCATTCATTTTTTATAGCATGTTCATATCGATATGTGTAAAGTTCTTACTGGCCATCTAGCTCATTACTTCTTTTATCCTTTTTCAGAGAAAGATGATTTCATGGTGGATCTTGACTTGGGACTAGGCACTGTGGGAGTGGAGTGAAACCTAAATATCTTAAGGTTTATTTGGTAATGGATTAGTTGTGGCATTCCTTTTTTGTATTTGAGGATGATTATATATATAGGCCTCTTTATGTTACTATTTATTTTGAGGATACTTAATCTGCTATCTAGATGATTGTAGGTATTTTGGTGTTACTATTGTTGTGATGTTATGTGAATATAATTTTGATGATGATATTATCTAATTATGAATTTTAGTAGGTCTAGTATACTTTTAGGATTCGCTCTGAGGGTATATGGTCGTGTTACGTTACACATTGGGCTGGGCGTCGGTTTGGTGGCGTGACAAATATGCTGAGCGAATGAACAAGGTGGGTAGCTGTGATGAGAGAAGCCCGACACAGGCTAGCATGTGGGTTTTGAGCCCTATCCTCAATTTTGGCCAAGTCCTATTCTTGGAATGGTTCGATTTGGTCATATGGTATCATTCGTTAGCATGCAGCACAGACTTGCCCAGTCATCGATAGGATTGAGAATGCGGCACAGGTGTGTTGGTTTAAGGTTGGATCACGTTGAGTTAAGCTAAAGCTTCAATGCGGCACAGGTGTGTCTGAAATTTGGACAATCTCGATGAAGTGGAACTGCCACCTTATGCAGAGGCTTGGTGGAATAACTAAACGACATGCCATAGCTGAGATATTGAAGAATAAGTTAGTTCAGTACATAGCAGTACTTATTTTTATGTTGTCCATGAATTGGTGCTTGCCCAGTGAAGAGCCTTCTAAAAAGCTTAAACCCGTTTCCTACTCGATATGATTTTCTTTGTGCCTTCTGTGAGTTACGGAATGCATCATTAATTGGTGCAACAATATTGTGCCTTGAGGATGAGTAGACTCTCGTTACAAGAAAAATGAATGTTTTATATAACAACGGATGAACTAGCTTATTCCAAGACAAGTTAAGTTCCTTGCACTTGCCTATTATAGATCGGATGAGGAGATCAAGTTCCTTGCACTGTCCTCACCTTATCTTTCGCCATCATACATTGTTAGCTAGCATTTAAGCTAGCCCTTGGTTCATTCCACTTCATCTGTTATTCCATTGTTTTATGCCACTTGTATACCCCTTGGTTCATTTCACAGCACAACGACAATTATTCCTGTCATCTCGTTGGAATAAATTTTAATATCCTCGTTTTCCACTTACCTAATAAAATTGGATGGACCATCAATGGATTCCTTTTCAAATGATGTCGAGTACAAAGCAGTACAAATGACTACAGGCTTCCTTGCAGCTTCATGTGCAGCAAAATTCTATGATTTACTTGGCCCATTGTCACGCCCCAGACCCAAATATCGGGCTAGGGTGATAATCCGCCGCGTGCCGGGCATGCAAGGCGTCACAAAATTTTAACATATAACACCATTATATAAAACCAAGTCAAATACATCACTCAATACTAAAAGTTTTGGGCTAATACCCTCACACACCACAATAATAAAGTCTGGGCATCAAGCCCTACACATATGTAATATTGGGGCTACAACAAAATAATGGTCTTGTTTTATTTAATAGAAGATCCATCACCCCACCAATCCATCTTCAACCTCGTGGCTCTGATAAAAATATTATAAGAATTTTGTGAGCTTACACTCAGTAAGTAAACCACATTATACAGTCAAATCATAGCATAGCAATCAATAAGCATATAAATGATCTGCATGCATAAACATTTCACAAATACTCAAACATGCAATGTAAGTAAACCCATTGTTTATACTCTCAATAATAACTGTAAATGTGACCCATGGCCCTGCAATATCTCAATAGTGTACCAACCAGCATCCCCTTAAAGCATCCCCCTACTGAAAGGTCAAGATACCAGGGTCACGCCAATAATGTACCAACAAGCATTCCCTTAAAGCATCCCCCTACTGAAAGGGTCAAGATACCAGGGTCACGCCAATATCAAAATCTACCAGAACACATACTCTATATGTGCGATGCCACATCTAACCAAGCAGAACACGTCCTCTAGACGTGTGTGGCATGACATGATAAAGGAGAACCACGGCGACACATAACAGTACCTCACATTACATGCACTCATCATATCAATGATAACTCAATATTGCATAAACAGTGGATTATACCTACTGAACAATTTCATGTAATATATCACATCAATATCATAATAACTGCATCTCTCATGCATAATAACTGCATCTCTCATGCATCATAACTGCATCTCTCATGCATAGCATCCACACATGAAATCATAGCACATAAACAGCCATGTATTCGTAATATTCATCTACTTACAAATTTAGCCAATAACAATTCTTCACATCACAATTCATAATTTAAACATTTATGAATTAATTATTAAATACTGATAACTGGCTTACTTACCTCAGTACGCAATCCAACAGGTATAAATCAGTTATTCGGATGTCTGAGCACCTACAGATCATTACATAATTAATTTATTAGAATACGAATGTTAAAATGACCCTTAGGATTTCTACCCAAACTATTTCATGGGCCCTACTTTGGGCTCGAATATCTCCCACTATACATACCCAAATGGGGAAGTAAAATACCCCATGAAACTAGAATTCACCCAGATTCTAGCCATATAATTATTTTACTAATTTCGATCCATTACAGGGCCCAAAAACCAGTCCAAAGTCAGCTCGCTGCACGGCCCAAAAGGCCTGAACCGGCCGGCCCAGCCGGCCCGGTTCAATCTAATTCCACCCGATCCCCTGTTTCACCGAACAGGGGACGGAAGCATGGCCAGCGGCCGGGGCTGCCGCCAGCCAAATTGAGGGCGGCCCGACCGCCGGTGGCCGGGCCAGAGCCAGCCGCCGCCGCGGCCGGCCGCCAAACCTCCTCACTCTTCCTCAATTTCTCCGTCTTCTTTCACTCTACCGCGCGGCAAGATGTAGTGCCGGCGGCACGGCCGGCCACCTTGGCCGGCCGGACCTCCACCGGACGCACGCCCGGTGCCGGTGGAGGCGACAGGCCAAGGCTCGGGCCCGGCCCGGCGGCCAGCACGCCGCCGGCCCAAACCAACCGGCGAAAGCCGATTCAGCTTCCGCCACCATGCGAGAGGAGGGCCAATTGGCCCTCTCTCTCCACTCTCTCTCCATCACCACCCCGCCGGATGCCACCCCCGGCGCCGGCGGGGTCGCCGGTCAAGTATCAGGCCCGATGCGGCGGCGAGCACGCCACCGGGCCTGAACCAAGGGGATCGGCCGGATGGTTTCATCGTCACTGTCTCCCTCTCTCTCTCTCTGCCTCCCGCTGTCTCTCTCTCTCTCATGCTGTCTCTATCTCTCTTCTGGCTTTCTTTCTCTCTTGAGCTCTCTCAATGTCTCATGCTCTCTCTCTCTAGATCAAGGGATTACCTGATGGAAGCATGGAAGCGAACGCCAGGATGATGGAGGGAGTCCCCCTCCATCATATAAATAATCCCCTAATGCAACGCTTCGGTGCACTCAAAAGACGCGCGACGGCTAGGCCATTCAATCATCAAGTCAGGGCCTAAACGCATGTCAAAAGTCTAAACGCCAAGAAGGTTTTCCCCGAGATGCCAGGTGTCCCCTAAAGTAAATACTAAGAGTTACGTTCCCCCATGATAATTTATGGGGGATTACATTCTTCCCCCCCTATAAAAATTTCGTCCTCGAAATTTGATATACATCCAATGGAATACAAATCCACATTTTTATCTAATAACCAGTTAAAATTCAAAAGTCACCGTCATCGATACATCGTTGATCTGTAATAAGATACAAATATTTATGGATGTTTCTTTTTCATTTTCTCCTTAGACTCCCAGATAATCTCCCTCTCAGAATAATTACTCCGCTGAACTTTGACATAAGGAATACTACACCATCTCAGAACTTAATCCTTGCGGTCCACAATGTGCATAAAATGATCTTCATATGTCAATTCTTTCTTAAGCTAAATTGGTTCAAGTTCTAACACATAACGGGGTTTGAAATATACCTCCTCAGTCATAAAGATATGAAACTCATTGAATACCCCAAAGAGTAATGAAGACAGTGCTAAGCTATAAGACACCTCCTATTCCTTGATCAACATCTCAAATAGCCCAATAAATTGAGGACCCAATTCACCTCTAAACACAAATCTCATCACGTCATTAGTTAGTAAAATTTCCAAATGATCTTCAACCTGAAATTTCAAATCTTTCTGTTTAACATCGACATAACTTTTCTATTAACTCTGAGCTACATGAAGCTGCCTTGATACTTTCTCATATTTGTTAAACCAGCTCAGTAATCAAAATTTTCTCTCTCACACTTCATCTCAATAAAATTTACACCTTTTATCATAGACAACAAAATGAATCCATTTGAATATTGGCTTGGTAATCATTAAAGTAAGCAATTTCACTAAGGGTAAGAAGCTATACCAAGCACTTTTTAAATCCATCACACAGGCTCACAGTATATCATCAAAATCTAATTTGTTCATGCAAATTGTCCATCTATTTGAGGGTGGAAGGCTGGACAGAAATTCTGCTTAATTCACTAAGCCTTATGAAGACATCATCGAATTAGGAGAGTGAGACAAATGGGTTCAGACTCAATTTACACAGTTTACCATTAAACCAAAAACAAATATTAACATCATTATCTCACTAAAATTTCATCCTCGAAATTAAATGTCCACAAATTTTGTACTATTAAAGATACTCACTAGTAACTTTTATTTCATTCCTAGGTACCCAAATGACGTATCCAACTTTAACAATTAATTTAATCTTTCTACCGAATAAAATTAATTTTCCTTAAGAAGTATTTCTTTTGAATTAGATATAAGATAGTTTCCTTCCAATGCTCTCTCAACTCATAAATAACTGAATGTGCCATTAATCATTACGACACTTATTTTAATCATCATAACATACTTGGTTTCACTCTTGAATACTTCAAACTAACATCAATGAACATTATTCCAATCATTTAGGATATCTTTCATAATTTTTATAATTAACTAATTTAATTTCTTTGAGTAATAGAGCCATCTTATTCATCAGTATATAATTATTTTATCTCCTTCATAATTATCAATAATACCACCATAACCAATCAATTTCTCTTGAATAGGTTAGTATATCCTCAATAAATAATGCAATTTAAATGATTCAATTCTTGAATCGATTATTTCATTACCAATGATTATCAAAATCATCTATAGATTATGCAATGTCTCATGCAATAACATGACCAATTAATTTAAACCCTTCAAATATCTCAAAGTGACTTTACTAATCTAGCTCAGATGGATACAAGACTTATAAGGTCAATAAAGATTGAAAATGCACTTACCATCCGAAAGACATAATTGAAAATTATAGTAATCTCTCTATGACTTAAAAGTAATAATAGATGTACCCTTAACCATAATCCATAATTGATAATAATCAACATAAAATCATCTCCCTCTTAATTTCTTAACAATAATTATGCCACTTATGGATGATTGATAATTTATCCATCCTGGAGAAAGATATCTACGTAGGAACTATGAAGAAAGGTACAATAAGTATGCACGATAATCTATGAATAGATATCTTGGTCTAGAAATCTATTAACAGATGAAAATCCCCATGAAATTCTTTATCAGTGGAGTTTATCATATTCTCATTATTGCTAAAATCTTTCACTTTTTACCATCATAATATTTGATCATTTATAGCCACAATCAGTTCTAAAGATTAATAGAGTCTACTGCTCTCAAAACTTAAACAGTAATGGTCTTAGAATTTAAAATTTTATAATCTTCCTAAATGGTCCATCAAGATATATATGCAGTCAACTATTTCATTAACATCAGTATCAATCATCTTCATATCTAGCAAATTAACAATCAGTTTTGAACATGCATTATCCATAATAAAAGTTCTCTTAATAAAATTCACTATATATACTTATCCATCTAGACTCAAATTCAAAAGTACTCAATTGTAATTAATCAAAAACTTGTAGTTAACTATTTCATTCCCAAAATATCATCAATATTAATCATCCATATAACCAGCAGATTAGCTCATAATCTTAAACTTACAATATCAACAATGTAAGTTCCACTATTAAAATTCATTATATACATCCACCTTCAAATTTAGATTTACTAACTCCAAATCCACATATCAACTCAATTGCAATATGGACATATGATGTTATCTTAGTCATATTAGTCATCAATTGAAATTTTCAACTATTATATCATATTCCATATATTCATCTGTCTTTTATTGCATATCCAATTAAAATTTCATCTACCCATATTATTTAAAGGTCTAAAATTGCTACGAATCATTTCCAACAAGTTTAACATAGATAAAACCTATAGAAGCCCCTAGGCCTCCCCACTGGTCAAGGCTACCAGCCAGGGAGCCCAGATAATATCATTGGCTTGCGATGGTTCATTCTCAGTTCCTATCAAACTTATAATTCTTGATAAATTATGACTTTCAAGGAATTTCAGGAAATTATGCTTAAAGCTGTCATAATTGTCTCAATGTCATCCAAGTATTTTGCCTAGAGTGTCATTATGCATATGTCCCTAAGATCATAACCTGGGTCCTGTGGGTTATGGACCCACCACGCTTCCGCTGCGCACTCTGATGCTGCATGTCCTACATAGACTGCGCCATACCCGAGAGAGCTTGAAGCATCTCGGACTGGAATCGCTGGTACTCAGTTCCTACTGGGTTGGCAGGGGCCACACCACAGTAGTTCCTTGACCCACCGGCTGATCAGCATTACCGGCCAGAGAGTCCTCCTCATACAGTTGGCTCCTAGTACGGCGAGCCATATCTATTTTCTGTTAAATTAGATGTGGTTAATATCATCATAAACTAATGTGTCAGGTGACTCTAAGTATAATGTCATCAAAATATGTTCTCTCCGTGTTATCATGTCGATATGTCTGTGTCCCTAGGGTCATAAGTTCTCTACCTGTTATCATGTCATATGTCCGTGTCCCTAGGGTCATAACCTAAGCTCTAATACCATAAAAGCTATCACGCCCCAGACCCAATATCGGGCTAGGGTGACAACCCGCCGCGTGCCGGGCACGCAAGACGTCACAAAATTTTAATATATAACACCATTATATAAAACCAAGTCAAATACATCACTCAATACTAAAAGTTTTTGGGCTAATACCCTCACACACCACAATAATAAAGTCTGGGCATCAAGCCCTACACATATGTAATATTGGGGCTACAACAAATAATGGTCTTGTTTTATTTAATATAAGATCCATCACCCCACCAATCCATCTTCAAGCTCATGGCTCTGATAAAAACATTGTAAGAATTTTGTGAGCTTACACTCAGTAAGTAAACCACATTATACAGTCAAATCATAGCATAGCAATCAATAAGCATATAAATGATCTGCATGCATAAACATTTCACAAATACTCAAACATGCAATGTAAGTAAACCCACTGTTTATACTCTCAATAGTAACTGTAAATGTGACCCACGGCCCAGCAATATCTCAATAGTGTACCAACCAGCATCCCCTTAAAGCATCCCCCTACTGAAAGGTCAAGATACCAGGGTTACGCCAATAATGTACCAACAAGCATTCCCTTAAAGCATCCACTACTGAAAGGGTCAAGATACCAGGGTCACGCCAATATCAAAATCTACCAGAACACATACTCTATATGTGCGATGCCACATCTAACCAAGCAGAACACGTCCTCTAGACGTGTGTGTGGTATGACATGATAAAGGAGAACCGCGGCGACACATAACAGTACCTCACATTACATGCACTCATCATATCAATGATAACTCAATATTGCATAAACAGTGGATTATACCTACTGAACAATTGCATGTAATATATCACATCAATATCATAATAACTGCATCTCTCATGCATAATAACTGCATCTCTCATGCATCATAACTGCATCTCTCATGCATAGCATCCACACATGAAATCATAGCACATAAACAGCCATGTATTCGTAATATTCATCTACTTACAAATTTAGCCAATAACAATTCTTCACATCACAATTCATAATTTAAACATTTATGAATTAATTATTAAATACTGATAACTGGCTTACTTACCTCAGTACGCAATCCAACAGGTATAAATCAGTTATTCGGATGTCTGAGCACTACAGGATCATTACACAATTAATTTATTAGAATACAAATGTTAAAATGACCCTTAGGATTTCTACCCAAACTATTTCACGGGCCCTACTTTGGGCTCGAATATCTCCCACTATACATACCCAAATGGGGAAGTAAAAATATCCCATGAAACTAGAATTCACCCAGATTCTAGTCATATAATTATTTTACTAATCCCGATCCGTTGCAGGGCCCAAAAACTAGCCCAAAGTCAGCTCGCTGCATGGCCCAAAAGGCCTGAACCGGCCGGCCCAGCCGGCCCGGTTCAATCTAATTCCACCCGATCCCCTGTTTCACCGAACAGGGGACGGAAGCATGGCCGGCGGCCGGGGCCGCCGCCAGCCAAATTGAGGGCAGCCCGACCGCTGGTGGCCGGGCCAGAGCCGACCGCCACCCGGCCGACCGCCAAACCTCCTCACTCTTCCTTAATTTCTCCGTCTTCTTCCACTCTGCCGCGCGGCAAGATGTAGTGCCGGTGGCACGGCCGGCCACCTTGGCCGGCCGGACCTCCACCGGACGCACGCCCGGCGCCGGTGGAGGCGACAGACCAAGGCTCGGGCCCGGCCCGGCGGCGAGCACGCCGCCGGGCCCGAACCAACCGGCGGAAGCCGAACCCGGCTTCCGCCACCACGCGAGAGGAGGGCCAATTGGCCCTCTCTCTCCACTCTCTCTCCATCACCACCCCGCCGGACGCCACCCCCGGCGCCGGCGGGGTCGCCGATCAAGTATCAGACCGTCAGGCCTGAACCAAGGGGATCGGCCGGATGGTTTCATCGTCACTGTCTCACTCTCTCTCTCTCTGCCTCCCGTTGTCTCTCTCTCTCTCATGCTGTCTCTATCTCTCTTCCAGCTTTCTCTCTCTCTTGGGCTCTCTCAATGTCTCACGCTCTCTCTCTCTAGATCAGGGGATTACCTGATGGAAGCATGGAAGCGAACGCCAGGATGATGGAGGGAGTCCCCTCCATCATATAAATAATCCCCTAATGCAACGCTTCGATGCACTCAAAAGACGCGCGATGGCTAGGCCATTCAATCGTCAAGTCAAGGCCTAAACGCATGTCAAAAGTATAAACGCCAAGAAAGTTTTCCCCGGGATGCCAAGTGTCTCCTAAAGTAAATACTAAGAGTTGCATTCCCCCATGATAATTTATGGGGGGGGTTACACCCATGAACATAATGGCTAACTACTCCATATCCATAAAGATAATGCCAACCACTAGATCCATGAAAATAATGCCAACCACTAGATCCATAAAAATAATGCCAACCACTTCATATATATATATATATAGGTTTACTTGACCCATAAAGAATAGATGGACCATCAATGGATTTCTTTTCAAAAGACGTTGATTACCAAGCAGCACAAATGATTACAGGCTTCCTAGCAGCTTCATGTGCAGCAAAATTCTATGATTTACTTGACTCACAAACATAATGACCAACTACTCCATGGCCATAAAGATAAAAGCCAACGTACTAGATTCATAAAAATAATAGCCAACCATTTCATACGGTGGTTTACCTGACCCATAAAAAAATGGCCAACTAGATCCATAATTAAAAATAATGGCCAATCATTTTGACTCATGAAGATAATGACTTGCAACAAGATCCACTAAGGCTGCCATTATTTACTTGACTTAAGCATAGACCAATTACTTTAAAGAAAGCTATGGTTGAATAATTTTATTATTATATTAATAAATTATTTAATTTTAGAGATAAATGATGACATATTATGTTTATTAAAATATGTTCTGTACCCCTTTGGAACCATAGAATATACGCCGATGGCAAGACGACCGAGCACGTCACTAATTAACTGTGACCCAAGACGACTTAGCTGTGAGTAAAGATGACTGGGCATGCATGGTACTCCTTCAATAAATACGCTGATGAGAAGCGTTCATGCAACCTCTCATCTCATCATGGCCTATCTGTTCCATTTCAATCTCTTTATGCTGGTCTCAGGACTTCCTCTCATGGCCATTAATGGTGGATGCAAGGGAAGATCTCGCACTATTAATGAGCGGGTGATGTTGATTGGGTTCATCTTATTATGCGCTGGAGTCATCCCATTCTGTCCCTGCCTTGGCAGCGGAGGTGACTCCCACTTGGGGGGCAGCTGCATAGAGAGCGAAAGGAGAGCCCTCCTTGCCATCAGAGAAGATATATACGATCCTGATGAATGGCTCTCTTCTTGGACGGGCCAAAGCTGTTGCCAGTGGAGGGGAGTGGGCTGCAACAACACCACCGGCCACGTCGTAAAGCTCAATCTCAGATACCCTTATGATTGGTTGAAAGGAACTGCAAAATCCGCAGGACCAAGTAAGGTAAATCCTTCCTTATCTAGCATGATACATTTGAGGTATTTGGATCTGAGCATGAACTACTTCTCTGGAGCATCCATCCCGGAATTCATTGGTTCTCTCATCCACTTGGAATACCTTAACCTCTCTGTTGCTGGGTTTACTGGAACCATTCCTCGCCGGATTGGAAATCTCTCGAGCCTGCACTATCTAGATCTTCAGGGTGGGTCCGTATTTCTTGGTAATTATACCTACGATATTGCTTACCAAAGAGCCTTTCGAGTCAATGACCTTCAATGGCTCTCTGGAATCACCTCTCTGAGATACCTTGACTTGAGCTCTGTCAACCTCTCCAAGGCATCGAATTGGCTTCATGAGATCAACATGCACCCTTCTCTGTTAGTCCTGAGATTATCTTATACTGAACTCCCTGGTATTCCTTCAACCCTACAGTATGTAAACCTCACTTCTCTCACCATCCTTGATCTCTCTGGAAATGCTTTCGAGTCTGCCATCCCCCACTGGCTGCTTAATATTAGCAGCCTTGTTGAACTCCATTTCCGTCGTTGTGACATTCATGGCAACTTATCAAGTTAGTAGATATACTGGGGAATTTCAACAGTTTGAAGTATGTAGATATATCAGGGAACCAAATTACCGGAGAAATTTCACCATCTTCGTGGGCTAATAAACACATGGAGCATTTAGATTTATCATTTAACCAAATTACTGGGCATGCTGCAGAAATATTGGGGAATCTTAGCCAATTGAGGTACTTACATTTAGATGGCAATCAAATTAGTGGTGAAATTCCAGCAAACCTTGGAAGCATGCTCAACTTGGAGGAATTGTCTTTGTCTGGTAACCAAATCAGCGGATGGATACTAGAAGCTATCGAAAACCTTGTTCATTTGCGGTGGTTAGATTTGTCAAGCAATAACATTACCGGACAAATACCAAAAAACATATCGAAGCTCTGCAATTTACAGGGGTTGGACTTATCAAATAACAGAATTAATGGCGAGATCACTGGTCTTATAGAAGGATTTTCTAAATGCATTAATAATAATAAATTGGATGGGAGAACCTGTTTGCAAAGTTTAGCACACATAGACATGAGTAACAATAGTTTAAGTGGGATGATCCCAGAAAGTTTGGACAACTATGTGCGCTCAAAAGGTTGGATGTGTCATCGAACTCCTTCACTGGGTACTTGACTGAAGGGCACTTTTCCAACCTCACAAGGTTGGATGACTTGGATCTATCTTACAACTCCTTGAATATGACCCTTATAAGTAACAGTTGGATTCCTCCTTTCAATGCTACCTATATTTCGATGTGCTCTTGCTATGTGGGCCCAAATTTTCCTACTTGGCTTCAAACCCAAATACAACTGAATGAATTGTGCCTATCTGAAGCTGGAATTTCAGACAAGATTCCATCATGGTTGTGGAATAGGAATATAGATACCCTCAATCTATCCAATAATTGTATACAAGGGCAGCTACCAAGTTCTAGAGGGAGATATTTTAATTCCTTACTTGATTTGAGCTCCAACTGCTTTTCCGGTCCAGTACCTACTATGAACGCTTTTTATATGTTTCTTTCCAACAACTCTTTTTCTGGTCCCATTCCCTCAAGCTATTTGGACGGAGTTATTCCTATAGTACTTTCATTGTCGCACAACCGTATAAATGGTAGTATTCCACAGTCACTTTGTAATGGGACTTTATTGGAGGTTCTTGACCTCTCCAATAATGAGTTAACTGGAGGATTTCCAGATTGCTGGAGCAAGTCACAAGAAGGAAGCTTTGATGTACCAAAAGATAAAAGACCAGAAGATTCATTTAGCACAAAGGCATATCCTATGGAACTCCGATCTTTGCATATGAGAAACAACAACTTATCCGGCCAATTTCCTTCCTTTTTGAGACTTTGTAAAGGGTTGGTTGTACTGGATCTTGGTGAAAACAAGTTTTCAGGAAACATACCCACATGGATTGGAGAAAATCTCTCATCTTTAAAAGTTCTTTCTCTAAGATCAAATTTTTTTGATGGCAATATCCCAATGCAAATATCCAGCCTTTCTTCTCTTCAGGTTTTGGACTTGGCATGTAACAATTTTTCAGGATATCTGCCATCATCCTTTGAAAATTTTACCACCATGGTTAAGAAACTGGAAGGAGGAAAACTGGAGTTCTCAGATGATATGGCAACATCATATTACAAAGAGAGTCTCTTGTTGGTTACAAAAGGAATAGTGCTTGAGTACACTAGCGTGCTTTTACTGGTTACAAGCATTGACCTGTCCAACAATAATCTTTCTGGAGAGATCCCTAATGAAGTAACAAAACTTCATGGATTGCTTTTCTTGAACTTGTCTGAGAATCATTTCACTGGAAAAATACCACAAAATATCGGTGATATGACGCAGTTGGAATCACTTGATTTATCAATGAACAATTTGTCTGGCCAAATTCCTGAAACCATGGCCGCTTTGGATTTCTTAAGTCGCTTGAACTTATCATATAACAACTTGTCAGGAAGAATTCCATCAGGGTACCAAATTCAAACCTTGGATGACGCCTCCATCTATGCTGGTAATCATAATCTTTGCGGACAACCACTACCAGAATGTCTTAAAAATGCACCTCTACATCAAGGAGAACAAGCAGATGAAGATGGATATGAGATGATATGGATTTATGCTATCTCAACATTAGGATTTGTGATGGGATTCTGGGGTTTTATTGGTATGGTAATGATCAAAAAGGATATCAGGATTTCTTATCTTCGATTTATCGACAGAATATATGATTGGATTTATATAGAATTGACAATAAAGTTTGCCAAGCTGAAGTCTATCAAGGGAATAGCAAATCACAGGCATTGACAAGAAACTATGCAATCAGCCAACATGTTGTAATGTATTATGCTTCTTTTATCTTCTTCTATCTCTCTTGCATTCTCACTCTTGCTGTCTCTTCTTTCGGTTTGGTGTGCTATGAATATTGTTCCATAAGAAAAAAATGTTTTTGTTCTCTTCTATGCTAATGAAATGATTTCACTTTTAGTTAGCATGAATTGTTTCTATTGTCACGCTACAACAAAAGACACGATGCCTCATGCAAAATACCTACTTAAACTAAGACAAATATAAGCATTTATTTATTCCAAATTTGTGCTAAGTAGCTATCTTTCTTGCTTGTTAAACCACTTTAATTTTTACCATCAGGAAACAAATACTTAAAATACCTAGAGCAAGACAAACATAAGAAAAAAAACCTTTTCCCCCCTTTTTTAGATAAAATTTTATAGACCTTTTATATATTGGCAAAATGAGACATTATTTAAGCTTTAATATAGGGCCTTGGTCTAGGAAGGCATGTCCACCTTCTCGCCGTTAGAGTATAATAATCATGGTTTGCTTCGCTTCTCTAATTTTAAATACGATGTTAGCCTTCTATGAATCAACTTTGCGTCTACCTGCTAAGATTGACGAAAGGCTCTGACCCAATAGTTTTTTTCCACATAAAATGCACTCTTTTTTAATGAAATCATCTAAAACATATTTGATCAGCGAATAATAAAAAATGAAAAACTATGCTTCTGTGTATAGGGAGAGAATGCTACTTTCGCTGCTATAGGAGAAGAAATTGTTTCTAGATGTAGTGCCACTGCCTATGTTCATGTCTCTCTACCTAGGATCCTGCTACAAAGGAAAAGCTTGAAGATGCAAATGAGCGCTTTGGTGGTGACATTATGTTAAAAGTAAGTAACAATAGAGATGTATATATTAAGTTTTTTTCATGAGGAATTCATTTGCTGGAAGTGTTGTACTTGCAAACTCCCATATATATATATATATATATATTGGACTAATGGACTCGTTGTCTTGTGAGCTGGCAAACACCAGTGGCAGATGCTGTCTTGATAGCACACCCAGGTGTGGAAGGTGAAGTGATGGTGGAGAAGATTATGAAAAGCAAGCATAAGGTTGAGTCTTGATAAATGAAATTAGCATTGAATTTTTTAGATTTTTAATTTTTCACTTGAATTGATATTTATATATATTTTTTTATATTAAAAATTAAAAAATAATTATGATATCATTCGGTTTGATCAAATCACTTTATTCGATCGAACCGATTAACCCACGACCCAAATGTCAAGCCGATTTGTTATTTGATCTAATTTTTAAACATTGATTTATAGTATTATCCTTCCATTGGGATTTTACTTAAATTTTAGATTTTGTTAAAATTTTGTGCAGACCACAGGATTGGCTAGTGCTATCTTTCATGTATGACATGTTACTAAGTTCTGAGGTTTTGTTGCTGTGTTAATTCAATATTCAATCCATTGATTATTGTGAAAACTTGTAGGCTCTAGATCATCTAAATTGCATAATTTGGTTATGCTTATGCGTATGGAAGAAAATTGTGCATCAAAATTTTCAAACTAATTATTTTCTTAATCTTTTTCCTGTAGTAGAGACTATTCAACTATATTGTACAACAATAATCATAAAAAGGTGTATAAAAGAAAAGTTTCGGGAAGCATGCCATTTTAATTAATGGCCTAAGTTTATTTTCAAAACTATAGCAGAAGGATATAGCAAAAACAAAAAAGAATATATGCTGACAAATAAATCAATAAAACAAATGAAAATGAATGTTCTAAATGTTCTTTGCACATAACTAGTTAAAATTGCTGGTTGATCGGAGAAAGAAAAAGAAAAGAAGAAACAAAAAGAGGAGGAAAAAAGAATCTTGTGAAGAATAAAAATTGAATTTTCAAATTTTGTCTTGCAAAAGAATGCTGCTTCATCAGATTTTGATGAGAAACTCCTCCGGGAGTAAGTTTCCGAACTGTCATCCACCAGGTTGTTCTATATAATTTAGCTAAAGCACCAACAGTCTGCTAGCATGCACTGGCTAAGAACACAATATCTTCTAATCTTCTCTAGCATGGAGAAAAGATCCATGATTTATAATTATTGCAAGCTATTCTTACCATCGTAATGCTATATGAAATATTAGGGCATGAATCTTCACCTGAACCATGCACAGTTCTGCAAACCAAGATAGCAACTCTGCATGTAGACTAGAGAACTAATGATGTGAAATAAAACAAATTTTGGAAAGAGATAGGCCTATATATAAATATGTGAAAATTCTTTAGACGGAGGGATTTGGATAGGTTAAATCTTCAGTGTAGTATGAATATGGCTATTATAGGCTTGCTCTTGTCTCAATAGTTTGGATTCTCTGATCAAAGCATCATTGGCACATTTAGATTGCAATCATGAGGATGCTCTCATCCTAGCTATCTATACCATCTGCTCGGATTAAATAGCAAAGGTGACCCAAAAGGAACCAAATAAAAACCTGCATTAGCTGTTGAGAATCCACCCACAAACACCCACATTTTAGGTTTCAAATAACAAATACCTGTTTGGATTGCTATGCGTGCATGCAAATATAATTTTTTCATGGGTGCTAAGATGAGAGCTAATGCATATTTTGTCTCTAATATGAGCTTATTGATCAATCATGCTAGGAATGGCACAATTTATTGTCACAATGAATTATGTCTTTCTTGCTCTTATTGAATTCTTGAAGCTATAATTGCTGGTAGCTACCTTTACACTATTGTCCAAACCAGAGTCCGATGTCTTCATAAGGATCTAGAATGAAATATCTCACCCTAAGAACCTAAAATTAGATGGCAAAAACTCTCTTTCGCATCATACTGTGGGAAAAATGCAAGCACTACGATTGTTGCAGATAACATCAGATAATTCTGCTAAAAGAAATTCAATTTTCCTAAACATCCAAAGCACACAAGAAGGATAAATTGATAACATAGTATCCAAAAATTCCGGCAAAAGGAGGTCCACTGACTTTCGCTATTCATTTGAGATCATGCAATGATAAATGGCTGGATATATTGCTAGGGGTCGGTCTTCTTACAGCTTTCTTCCAAAGAATCCTTGTCAGTTCATGTGTTAGTTTTCTTAGATGTACCAAAAATGTAAAATGTTTGAAATATTTTGACCTACATAAACAGCATGTTTGCCTTTGTGCATGCATGCACTGTGTTTGTTTAGTCTATTGAAAGAGCATATATCATATTCCAGTGACATGGTATTGCTAATAGCTAACTGATATCATATTCCAGTGACATGGTGCCAAAGTTCTTTCAGACGGTAATATGCTCAGGTGCACAGCCTTAAAATAGTAATTCAAGAGCCTGGTTGCAAGTTCCAACTATCCTAATATTTTCTGAGGAGGACTATCGGTTTATAGCATCCAACAAGGATTGCTTCCAATATCACTGGCAGCACTGCCAGGAACTGAAAATTAAAAATGGCAATTACTGAAATCTAATGATAGAACAGTGAAGTTTCCACTAAGCCACCTTACTCTCAGTATGGTCTGTAGATGTGATTTTTATTTACGATTCAATCGGAGCAGAACTGCAACTTAATGTGATTGTGCTGATATGGGAGATTGGCACGCACATCATAGGTAGCTTTTGATTGACGAAATTCCTCAAAGAACCTCAGCTAACAACCATGCACTCACCTGCGACTTAGAGAATTGCCTCGATTCCCTGAGAACATGATGTCGCTAACTTTGGGGAGCCGAGTCGCTTCTGGATTGGTAGCGGGCGAGGATGAGAACAACATTGGACCAGCAATGCAGTTTGTATTATCACTAGTAGAAAAAACATTTTTAGCGACCGCCACAGGCGGTCGCTAAAAGTTAAAAAGCAGTCACTAATAGTTTTAGCGACCGCTTAGCGATCGCCACATGCTGGCCGCCAGAAACTCGTTGCTAAAGACTTTTAGCGACCGCTTGAGCGACCGCTTTGGGGGGCATAATTTGACTAATCGCGATCGCCTGAAGGGTCTTTAGCGACCGCCTAGGCGGTCGCTAATACTATATATTTTTATTTTTTTATTTTCTATTTTCTGACTATTAGCGACTGTCTGAAGGCCTTTAGCGACCGCCTAGGCGGTCGCTAATACTATATTTTTTATTTTTTTATTTTCTATTTTCTGTTCTGAAGGAGCAATGGCGACGTCCTTTTAAGCCATTTGCGACCGCCTAGGCGGTCGCTAATACTGGATTTTGTTATTTTTCTAATTCATTTTATTTTTGGTTATTGGATTTTTTTTGTTTGGGTACATATACCTGTTTTACAAAATATATAAACTAAATATTAAAATTAAATTGTACACACACAATAAAAGTATAAGCTAATAAAAAAAAATTTATCTATATTAATAAATCTGCAACGTCTTTGATTTACAATCCAAAAAAAAAAAAAAGATCTAATACAATTTTCAAGAAAAAAACATAAAGAAAATAGTTGTCCCAATGCAGCACCAGTCAATCAACCTGAAACAAAAAATTAAATTTATTAGTCAATAAAATATAAATATAATTAAAGAAGAACAAATTGCAATTATCTTCACAAAGGCATTTCCAAGAAACAAGTTTCAGCATTTTAGAGAGCTACTTAGAGTTCAAGAATAGCATATTAAGGAGAAGAATGTTGATATGTAATATGCTTTTGAAGCAATTTTTTATTAGTTTAATTCTAAGTTTATCTATGCATTTGTGTTAATTAAGAGAAGTCAAAGAGTCCTTTGTAGTCCCAAGTAAATAGCTGTAGTTAAGTTACATTGGAAATGCCCTTTATCAATGTACTATACCAAGAAAAAATAAAATGAAAATAGTAAGTGACCTCTTCATCTTCAGAAAATTTCTGGTTAACAAAATTCTGAGTGTTTTGATGCATCATCCAAAATTTTCAACACTGGCATCAACGAGGCCTGCAACTCTTTCCAAAGATGGCCTGCGTTTGTGATATACCTAATTGTACCAAATTCTACTGTGCCAACAATTAACATATGTATTCTTCTATCAGTGCTGCATTGGCACTACATTAATTGTGAAAATGGAGTATGATACATTCTTCCACATATACTAAGATTATTTAGAAATTAATAAACTTAAAACATATTCATAAACTCATACCCGATTCTGTTCATTTGAGCCTACTGGATCAAGCATGCCCTCACCAACTGACTCATGTCTCGCCTGGTGACCACTGCCAGCGTCTGGGGCCTACAATATTACAGTATATGATTAAAATAGAAATAAATAATATATATTTTAAAAGTAATTAAATTAAATTTAAATATAGATGTCTTCAATTATGAACCTGAGTATGAATCGGTGGATCTGAATCATCAGCTATAGGGACACCACTCTGAGCTAGTCGATGATGTAGCTCTGCCTTAAATGCCTGCACCTGCTCCTGGACCTGAGCCTGCACCTCGGCCTGCATCGCAACCTACATCCTTACCCGAAGATCCTCGACATGCGCATCCATCTGCTGGTGAAGAGACTGGATCAGCTCAGCCACCTCGTCAGTTCGCATGCATGAGCCCTGGGATGACTCGCTCGCATGATAGTCGAACGTGGTATGCCGTGCCGTATGTAAGTGTGTATTCATGCCCATCCTGGCCTATGATGGTGTGGAATATCTCATCCCGCCTAGCAACTACCTGTCGCTCCTCCTCTGGCAGCTTGGCCAATCGAGCCTCAAACTGGGCTTGTGTGCAAGAAAGCAACCAAATTAGAATAGTAAATCAATAAATCTCATAATAGGTTAAAAAAAGTATTGCGTAAAGGTAAATACTTACTACAAGAGCTACAACCTCAGGATGGTTGAGACTACGACTCGCCATCCATACAGACATCCGGTCGGTGGGTGCACCCTGCTCACGTAACTGTCGAAGGATAAATCATGTCATCTACATATATGAATACACACTACGTCAACAATCAAAATACGTATGGTCTAACATGACAGTTTACCTCATGCCGGATCTGCATAACGTGTTGAGTCCCAAGCTTGTGAGTAGGGCCCTGCATCGAGCGATTTTGAGAATTTCGCTCTGCCTCTTCCTGCATTCATTTTGGGTCATGTTTATAAGTTTACACCGAATGTTTCATATGAATTTAACAAAAAATAGGTTGAACTACTCACCCTTGCCTTCTCACTCGACCAGTACCGGACCAACTCAGGCCACTGTGCGGGGAGAATGCCCTTTGGGACTCGCTGAAGAAGGTCTGGGTCATCCACATTCTTCTCCCAATGCTCTTTCTTTACCTTGTTCTTGTGGTCTTTCCATAACTTTCGACACTTTGCCAAGCAAACTGGACAAAATCATCAGGACATGACCTCAAATTGTCCTACGTAGGACAAGAAATTTTAGTAGTCAAGGTGTACTAAATTGATACATCGTATAATAACGTTGAAGCTAAGATAGAACTCAGCGGCTTACCTTAACCTCCCCCAGAGTCGATCTATCTATCCTGAGGAAAAGCAGTCCAATCAACATAGTCAGGGGAAATCTATGTGGGTCTTGAACCATATGCCCCAACTGGCTGATAAATGGGCGAGCCCCTTCTCCAACTGGATGAAATGTGTCGTCAAATTGCACATCATAACGGGTACCAGCATTCCATGAAGGAATCCCTCTTGCTAGGCCCCTACCTCTACTGGAAGAGAACTCGTCGTAGTAGAAGCTATAAATAATAAACTTATTAGTTAAATAAAACTAAAATTATTTTATATAATTGTTAAACATAAAAATGAAATTATACCAGTATGTGTGGAGGTCGATGCACCAACTGTAGATGGAGAAGGCCCTACTGGCATGGACTGGGGAGATCTAAATCGTGCTGGTGCAGGTGTCTGTGGATCATGGTCCGTAGGCATCCATCGACTAGGTCCCTCGTCGGCGAACAGCCTGGCTATGATGTAAAAACTCGTCCATCGTGTGTGGACTCTCTCCTCTTACGTTCGGACATATCTTTTTAATGTATCATAAGATAAATAAATTGCAAGTAATAACTAAAACCATTCGTAAACAAAAGTCAAAGGACGTGTGCAATAGCTGGAGCAGCATGTCGAAGGACGTGTCTGTCCACTGATTCAAAGCCTTCAAGTGTAACAACTCGACAATAAAAGATAATTTACTGAAATTCGTACATCCATGATACAATTCGGTCTGCGCATCATCCAGAATTTCAAAATACCTTAATGCTTCTTCATCTGCACCCGAGCGAGGATTACTTCCACCCACCCTATCAGTTCACAGCAACTGTCTTCGGGTGCTAACCCGCATGCAATATCATTTAGCATCACGATCATCGGATCAACGTCGTAACATCGACCTCCATCTCAACTCTTTCCTCTCTGCAATAAGGAACATAATCTTCCCCATGTCTAGTCCAATTCTTGTAATTCTTCAAAAACCCATTTAGAATCAAATGCTCTCGTACAATATCTCGTGTGTAGTAATAACGGTTCGCACATTTTCTACAGGGACAACTGATGTGCTCACTATCAAATCCATTGGTGAAGGCAATGAACTGCTTAATCCCCTCTATATATTCCGTAGACGTCCTATTTGGCAAATCAATCCAACTCTTATCCATGTCGCTAAGTATTTCTATGAAAGTATGAAAACTTGCTAGGCAATGCACGGACAAATAAATTAAAAAAAATGAAGATTAGTTTAAAAGAAAAAAGAGTAAAAACTTTCACCGGTTAGAGTCTGCCTCACTAGCTTCACTTTACCTCCTGTGTTCTGAAAAAAGAGGGATTAAATTCAAAATTAAAATCAACAAAGAAAAGAGAATGAGTTTTTACAACATGAAGAAGTTATCAATTAGTGGTATAATATCAGACATGGATTTAAAATGCAGAAACAACACTGTATGCAGTAACAAAACATGATTGACATGAAAACCATAACCTTCATTTTTAGATTAGGACCTTAAAGTTTTCAAGAATTCAACATGAGACATCATAACATGACCTCTCAGCCTCTTTGGCTTCCTTAAAAGAAATATGATCTTTAGTATGTTGGATGTCTCTTGAGCAATGTGTTTTCAACATGGTGCACTTATCGCGATTCATGGTTGTTTACTTCAGAACTAAAGAATAAGAATTTCCAAAAATAAGGATGCTAATTTCTCCTGCCTATTTGTCAAACATTGTTCCACATGAAATTCTGTGAGGTAAATAAGAAAATCATATTGCCATGACATTAAGCTAGCTAGCAAGAAACATGGTTGCTGATTAGAGAAAAATATTTGCACAATAGAGCAACCTAGAGAGACATGTCTCAAACATAACATGATTTGTCTTAGTTAGAACATCACCCCCTCAATAACCAATCCGTCCACTGCTAATTTCTCAAAACAATTATAAAGAAACACAAGAAATCATGCAGAACATGGGAATAACTCTATGCACAAACTTGAATGGAGTGGCACACTAAGACCTGAACTCATGACATTTCTACTCACTGTGAATACAAATCAATGAGGAACATATAATATCAAGAAACAGGTAGTGAAAAAAATGTGGATACATGGTATAGGATCAGAACCTCAGCATTATGCTTATGTTGTCTGCTGTAACAATGTAATGTTAAACATTTTGTGTATTGGGCATTGGTGCGATTTATTATTATTTATTTTTGGATAAGTAGGTTGCCGCATATGACAAAAAGAAGCAGAAAATGGATTTCTTTGATCCATCCAGGCCTCAAGATTTTCTATTCATCTCTGGCACAAAGGTAACTTTCTTTACTATTTATGTGAGAAATGACAGCTTGTTCAAGTGATACTGAAAACGATTTCGTTGGGACAAACAGATGCAATCTCTTGCACAGAACAGAGAGGATCCACCAGATGGCTTCATGTGTCCTGGTGGATGGAAAGTACTGGTTGAATACTACGAAACAATGCTGGAAGCTGTATCAAATTGAAATGTAGAACACCTGCCTGGAGTGCGGAAATTAGGCTCCTTTGAGCAACAATAAACTTCATGAGATTGTGAACGGTACTATCAATCTTTGTGCTGCAAAACCCATGTGGTGTGAACAACTCGTTCAATCTTTGTGCAGCAAACTCCACCATATTCACTGCTTATTTGTTTGAATATGTTTGGTTTGGTCAGATTGTATACAGAAACTCAGCTATTTCTTAGATTTGTGACATGTTGTGTTATAAATTGCTTGCCTCAGAATGTTAATTATGATGAGAAAGAAACAGGTGATACACTGACAAGTGTATCATAGTGATTAGAATAAGAGGTAGAATGACTCTATGATCTTTAGTTCTTTACGGTGGAAGAATTTGAAGGCACAGCTGGAACTAGGTGCTGATAATTGGACAGGTGGTCCATGGTTACACGACTTTGAAGGTGTGGATTGCATGTGCAACACTCAATAAGAAGCCCACACCAAGTGGACAGGAATCTACGATTTCTAGAACTGAATATTATATGAAGCTGTCCATGTGGACCAGCATAAAATATATCTTGGGAGGTGAAGCTATATATGTGGACTGACAAAGAAGATACCTTGGAGAATAATAGCAACCAGTATATCATGCCTGCTTGTGGACTTAATAGGCTTCCTTGGTATGGTAGATTGCCTCTGGCTTTAATGTTTACGGATCTGTTGATTTATAGGAGAAGCGGATATTTTCCTACTGACCAAAATGGTGAGAACTGAAGTCTTATCGCATTGTCAATTGATTACTTATACTAAAATCAAAAACTAATTAATCTGAAAACAAAATTTCTTTCGGGTATTAAGAACAAAAGTGGGTGCCCCCTGGATCCCATTTCAAACGTTTAGAAAGACGGCTCAGATTAGAGCGCTTGGGAAAGATGTCACCAGTCTTTTAGATATTGGAAACTTGATACGATGAATTATTAGGATTGTCACCATCGAGAGTATGGTAAAATTCCCACACACTTCAAGGCCTTTGTCCATTGCAGGGATGCGTGCACTAGTTTACTTCCACATGGTAAAGATTTTGGCTCCACAAAATCTTCGCTCATGCAAAGTTTCCTCTTGATATAAGCCATTATTAGAAACAAATAAAGGTTTCTAAAATGTTCAACGAAGGTTCACATATAAAATTTATTGCTGGGTTGGTGACCCACATATTGAACTCAGAAGGTTTTAAATATGCATGGCAGGTTCAACTGGCCGGAATGGTTTCAAATTTTGAGCGAATCTAGAGACAGGCCTTTAACTTCAAGTTATTGTTTCGATTCAAGTAATAGAATGAGCAAAATTCTTTGCAGATCTACTGAGCATCAATTCCCTTACGTTCATGGTCCACATGTTTGTGCATGCCACTTTTATTGTATTTCTCATTCTAAATCTAATTAATTGAATCAAAACAAAGGAAAACATTTCCTTCGTTGAAACCTTGGAAGCACGCAGGAAACCCACATTCCCTTCATTTTAGGCCCCAAGTGCAGCCCAACACTGAAAACCATGTTCCTCATGCAACACTGAAAACCATGTTGAATTCTTGAAAAAAATGTAAAATCTACTAAATCTTTATAAGAAGCCTTCTCCAGTAAAGAGTTATCTACTAAATCTACTAAATTGTCTCTCTCCTTTCCAAATGTCTCAAAATATGCATCCATATATGATATAAAAATCCTCCCTGATTTCATTCATATGTTTCAAATGTAACCTCTATTTTACCTTACACAAAATTATGCATCCATATATGATATAAAAATCCTCCCTGATTGAAGCCCAATATTTTATAAAAATCATATAATATCACAAAAGCCACCACCACTCCGGTTATCATTTCTTTTCAAATCCTGGTATCATGCTGCTAGTCATCACGAAACCCTTTTATTAGTAATCATAACTCATGCCTCAAGTCAAGGGTAGAATATTTGTCTGCCATATGGCTCAGTTTGGACCAATAATAAGGCATTTCCAATACCACAAAAGAAGTGACAGCATAATAATCACCCATATATATTACAATAGCTCATGGTTTTGATCTAAATTTAAAATAAAATAATGTGATTATGTCCCATTATTGATAATGCCAACCCATCCAGCACTATTGACCCAAAATTGCAATTACATCAGAGCATCACTTTGAAAAACAGCCTGAATTCCAGCACTCTCAGTACAGTAAACTACCAAAATCTTGCTATCTGAGGCAACGCAGCAGAATGCTTAAAAGAAAATGTGGAAATATAAGAACTAACCTCGGCCCACAATAAGTTGCAAGGTATGAAACCCTAGAATTACTCCAGCTCACTAATGATCCCTTGCACAATCTTCTCAGCAACAAAAGAAAACACGCAAATTTCAGCATAAACAACCCTTCAAAAACCAAACACTCGAACAAAAAGAGAGAAACGAGATCCACCTTTCGAAAGTCCTGGGACTGGGCCGAGTCGAAGATCGGCCACACCTTGTCGAAATCCTGCCAGATCAACAGATCCCGACTGAGTTAAATCATTGTTCCGATGGGGGAGGGTTTCGGCGTTCGGGGGCTAACAGCGGAGAGGAGCAAAACAAACAAAATCTTCAGCGGAAAAGGGAGGCCCTCGAAAAACACTAACAAAATCTTCTAAAAGGAGAGCAATAAAACCATAATAGGGAAAGGGAGCTTACCCGGATTTGTTTTTGCTTCTATGCGGTGGAGTTTTAAAGGTGGCGGGGAGGGTTCCGGCGTCCGGGGGTTGACGGCGGAGAGGAGCTCGCGGGGGTCGACGGAGTCTCAGATTTGCGGCGTGGGAGCGAGGGTTTCAGGAAGAAGAACTTGGGGTTTCGATTAGGGTATCGACGGAATCTAGCTGATGATTTAATGAATCAGTGGACAATCCACATTTGCGACCGCTTGAGAGCGTCGCTAAAAGTGCCTTCCGCGACCGCCCTCAAGCGGTCGCCCGATTTTTTTCTACTTTCCGCGACCGCCTTTAGCGACCGCCCTCAAGCGGTCGCTAAAAGTGCCTTCCGCGACCACCCTCAAGCGGTCGCCCGATTTTTTTCTATTTTTCGCGATCGCCTTTAGCGACTGCCCTCACTTGAGGTGCCTTCCGCGACCGCCCTCAAGCGGTCGCTCGATTTCTTCTGCGCCAAAACTCCAGCCTCTAGTAGTGTATAAACTTCAAAACGAAGTTGTCCATTTCATTCGAGTGTCATTCATGACTCATTCAAACTGCTTCAGCTCCAAATCAGCACAAGATCCACTAACTATGAACTCAAATCAGAAGCGGTACAAAGTTATTCATACCAAGCATGAACTTGGCATGCGTGAAGTCAATACAACAATACTTCTGAGTTGATTGTAACAAGCAAGATCATTGATTATACTTCAGCATCGCTTATTGAGCTTCATCCCCCAGGGACAAGGTTGTATATCTGATATTTATAGAGAAAATGCAGCGAAAGGAGCTCCCCGGCCTGGTTCATAAAAGGCACATATAAGACTTCAATCAACCTTCCTCCCAGTCGATGTCATCGTCATCTTCGCCAGATGCATTAGCTTCAACATTTAGATCAGCCAGTTTATATGTTCCACCTGTATTGCCTATCATCATTCAACCATCGTTCATGTTATTTCCTAGACATGTTCTGGAAGATTCTTGTTGAGGGGTAAAATGGCCATTGCATTGATAACTGTGCGAACGGGCTAAGGTCAGCCGCAGCCCCTACTCACTACGCTGCGCCTATGAAGAACGAGCTAGCTGGTATGATCCGGCAGATCGAGCGACCCATAGCTCGGCTTCCCTGAGCCACCCATGGCTCGGCTCCCCCGAGCCACCCATGGCTCGGCCTTCCCGAGCCACTCATAGCTCGGCTCCCCGAGCGACCCGTAGCTCGGCTTCCCAGAGTAACTCGTAGCTCGATGCACACCTCCGCGGAACCTGGCGCGGGAGAGCCCAAGCCTGGCGTAACAGAATCCCAAACGATAAATCATATCGAGGAGTGGCCTAGGATCTATGATAATGGCCTAGGACCTACGCAGCCGTTAGACCTCAAGCCATCAGAGAGCTCTCCTAGCCGTCGATCCTCCAACAGATGAGATACGAATCCCACCGGCCTCATAATAGCTTGATTCAAATCATCCCCGTATCCAAACAACCTTTGAACCTTCCAGAAGGCGCTCAAGATTCAGGTGATTGCCTATAAGTAAGACACTCCCAGATTCTCTCAGGTATGCGCACAAGCCCCCACACACAGCTCACTCTCACTCTCTCTCTTTCAGCGCTCATTCTTCTTCTTCTCCGCCGTCGGCGCTCCTCAAGAGCTCCTGATTGGCCGCCCCTGGAGGGACTCCCCAGAGAGATCCTTCTTCTCATTTCTGTTGATCGTCGATCCCCCACTGACTTAAGCATCGGAGGGTCTTTCGCGGAGGGCCACCCCCAACACCTCTCGCATGAGGACTTCTGTGCAGGTCCACCCAGGAGGAAGCCCGATCAGGAGACCGATCATGCCCAAGTCGGAGGACAGATCCCGGCGGCAATAGATTGGTGCTAGAGGAAGGGTCTCAAGTCCCGTTAAAACTTGAAGAAAGGAGACAAGGATCTCGATCCGGAAGAGAACCTCTCCAATGGCTAATCGGAGAAGAGCAACATCTGAGGCCTAGGACCAGGTCGCCTCCCAGAGACCTGATCCGATGAGTAGCGTGGCACCGCAGCCGCCACCAGTTGAGACCCCGTCACCGCCAGCTAACCCGGTGACCCAGGACCAGTTCACCATGCTGGTCTAGCAGGTCCAAGCCCTGACCCATCTGGTTTAGGAGCACCTCGCAACCGTCCCTGCTACGCCTCCCTGAGGAGGCCACAACCCCTTTCTCTCCGGCCACCTCTTCTTCTGGTCCGCATGGAGCCGCGGACCCCCCACACCGGCCCAAGGAGGACAAACCGGTCCCATGAGGGGGCTATAGCAGGGATCCTCCTAGATCTTGATGGGCCCGGTCCCTCTCTTCGGTGTCCTCCCGCCATGATTCGATGCCATCCCCGTGCTCTCCTTGCCCAGCTCCTCCTCTTATATCTGAAGAGGAGATCCGCTGACAACTCTGGAAGATGCATCAGGAGCTGATGCCGCTAAGCAGGCTCATCCACCTCAGCCCAAGGCAGAGCACAACATCCCTTTCTCCAAAGGGATCATAGAGGAAGTGATTCCCTTCCATGTCAAGTACCCGCCATTGAGCCCTACCATGGCTCCTCTGATCCGAATGATCATCTCAGTAGCTTCCGATCAATAATGATGTTCCACGAAGCATCAGACGCGATCCTCTACCGCGCCTTCCCTTCCACCCTTAGAGGATCTGCCCGAACCTGGTTCAATGCCTTGAAACCAGGTTCCATTGATTCATTCGACGAGCTGAGCCGTCTTTTTATTGGCCAGTTCGTTAGTAGCCGCCGTCACCGACAAAGATCCACTCCCTCTCTGAAGTTAAGCAGAGAGAGGGGGAGTCCTTGAGAAATTACCTTGACCGTTTCAACAAGGCCATGCTGGAGGTGGACCACCTTAATCATGAGGTAGCTATGTCCACCCTAGCGTGGGGAGTTTTGAAGGAGAGCGACTTCTACCTGGAGATGGAAGTCAGCTACCCCCCGAACCTCTCCAATATGATGGCCCTAGTAGACAAATACGCTAGGATCGAAGAATAACGGAGAGCTGCCTGCGCCGAGCTGGTGAAGAAGAAAGAGCCTAAAGGTTCGGATAGGCACCGACCAATCCATCAGCCGAGCCCACCTCGTCGCCAAAGGGCTCCCCCACTGCCACCAAGAAATCGCTCTCGAAGCCTGCCTAGGCGATTCGATCGGTACACCCCACTCACTGTTCCTTGGGCGCAAATCCTCATGAAATAGAGCACCAGCTCCCCCGACCAACTCCTCTCCGAGGGAACCCAACTCGGAGGACCCCACCAAATACTGCCGCTATCACCGGAGCATGGCCACAACACCGAGGAATGCTCGCAGTTGAAGAATGAAATTGAGAGGCTGATCCAACGGGGCCGACTGAACCAGTTCAGGAGGGTGCCCGAGCCAGGACAAGGGGGTGACCGCCAGCCCGAGCTTCAGCAGCCTCCTCCTCCTCCTCCAAATCCACCCGTAATCGGCCACATTAACATGATTGAAGAGGCCGGCGGCTCAAGCTCCAGAAATGATGATGAAGGCTCGGTGCCAAAGAAAGCGCGAACGGGTGAGCTCTCCTTCTCCGATGATGATCTCTAAGGGATACAATTCCCACATGACGACGCATTGGTTGTATCTCTTAATTTAAATAACTACGATGTAAGTCGGATCCTTGTTGATAGTGGAAGCTCCGTGAATGTTCTGTACCTTGATGTGTTTGCCAAGATGAAATTGCTCATGGAAAACCTCGAGCCATGGACTCCACCCTTATGGAGTTCACCGGCGATGTTATCGTCCCAGAGGGGGTCGTAACCTTAACGGTTCTGGCAGGGAACCTGGCCCCTTGTGGCCACTGTTCACACGGACTTCCTAGTGACCAAGCTTAGGTTGCCTTACAATGCGATATTCGGGAGGCCTGGCCTGATGTCCCTCAAAGCCGTTGTCTCCATCCCACACCTATCTATGAAGTTCCCCACTGGGTGGGAGTTGGTGTTGTCCAGGAAAGTCAAACCATGGCTCAACAGTGTTTTGTCACCAGCCTTCAGTCCATAATGCCAGAAGTTGATGGGCTGGACGCTCGGAAGGACTTCACCGAGCAACGGGGAGAACCAGCCGACGAACTGGAAGAAGTACCACTGGACGGAGCTCGCCCCGACCGAACCATAAAGATCGGGTCGCTGCTGAATGGTGAATCCCAGCAGGAGCTGATCGACTTTCTTTAAAGCAATGCCGATGTTTTCGCCTGGTCCGCCTCCAACATGCCAGGGATCAGCCTCGAGGTTCTCGTCCACCGCCTTAACATGGATGAGACGTACCGGCCCGTCAAACAAAAGAAGAGGAGTTTCACCCTAAACGGTAGAGAGCTATTAAAGAGGAGGTTGATAAACTTATCAAGGTGAACTTCGTTCGGGAGGTGAATTACCCAAATTGGCTATCAAATGTCGTCATGGTAAAAAAGTCGAGCGGTAAGTGGCGGATCTGTATTGACTTCACAACCTCAACAAAGCATGCCCAAAGGACAGCTTCCCCCTCCCCCGCATTGATCAGCTTGTAGATGCCACCTCGGGTCACCAAATGCTGACATTCATGGACGCCTACTCGGGCTACAACCAGATCCGGATGGCCCCTGAAGATGAAGAAAAGACTGCCTTCATAACCGACCGAGGTACTTACTGTTATCGAGTTATGCCTTTCAGTCTTAAAAATGCAGGTACCACCTACCAAAGGCTGGTCAACAAAGTGTTTAAAGAGCAAATCGGCTGAATATGGAGGTATACGTAGACGACATGCTGGTCAAAAGCAAAGAAGCATCGTAGCACATCAAGGATCTCTCGGAGAGCTTCGCGACACTCCATAAATATCAGATGAAGCTCAACCCAACTAAGTGTGCCTTCGGCGTTAACTCCAGGAAGTTCCTCGACTTCATGGTCTCCCAGCGGGGTATCGAAGCTAACCCCCAGAAGATCCAAGCTCTATAGAAGATGGCACTCCCGACGTCTATTAAAGAAGTCCAGCGCCTAACTAGGAGAGTAGCATCCCTTAACCACTTCGTGGCACGTTCTACCGAAAGATGTCTCCCCTTCTTCAAAACTCTTCGGTCGGCTAAAAATTTTCAATGGTCTTCTAAGTGTCAAAAATCATTTGAAGATCTCAAGAAGTACCTCGGCTCTCCCCCTCTCCTCAGCAGTCCAAATCCTGGGGAGGCATTGTTCTTGTATCTGGCTGTCTCGGAAGGTGTCGTTTGCCCGGTGCTGGTCAGAGAAGAAAATAAGGCCCAGAAGCCGATTTATTATGTCAGCAAACTGCTTCGAGATGCGGAGACGAGGTATACCCGGATTGAGAAGATGGTGTTGGCCTTGATCACCTCAGTCCGAAAGTTGGCCATACTTCCAAGCACATTTTGTGACGGTCCTGACTGACCAACCCCTCAAGGCGGTGGTCCACCGCCCGGAGACATCAGGGAGAATGACTAAATGGGCTGTCGAGTTGAGCGAGCACGACATTCAGTTCCAGCCTCGCCCGACCATCAAAGCTCAGGTGCTGGCTAACTTCCTCTTTGAATGTACCATCCCGGAGGATGGCTCCCCCCCAACTCCCTCGAAAGCCCAAAATTAGACGCCCGTTGGCTCCTCCATGTCGACGGGTCATCCAACCCCCATTGCTCTGGTGCGGGTTTGGTCCTCACCAGCCCAGAGGGGAGACTTTTGAATATGGCATCCGCTTCTCCTTCCCGGCCTCCAATAATGAAGCTGAGTATGAAGCCCTGCTGGCCGGTCTCGGATCGCCCGCAGCCTTAAGGTGGAGAAACTTAACGCCTTCACCGACTCTCAGTTTGTGGCAGGTCACGTGCGAGGGGAGTTTGAGGCCCGGGAACCCAACATGATCCGATATCTCCAAGAGGTTCGAAGCCTACTATCATATTTCCCTGAATTTGAGATCACTCAGATTCCTAGATCTGAAAATGCCCGTGCCGACCTACTATCCCGGCTGGCAACTACGGAATCAATGAACGCCGAATGAAAATTCCACCTGAAGATCTTGGAGAGACCTAGTTTCACGGAAGTTGACCGAGTGATGCAAGTTGAGGCCGAACCATCATGGTTTGACCCCATCCTGAAGTACCTTAAAGAAGGGTCGCTCCCGTCCGATCGGAGAGAAGCTAGAAGGCTAAAGCTGCAAGCTACCCACTACGTGTTGATTGATGACCAGCTCTACGAACGGTCCTTCTCTATGCCATTGCTCAGATGCCTTCACCCGTTGAAGCCGATTATGCCCTTCGGGAGGTACACGAGGGGATTTGCGGAAACCACCTGGGAGCCGGTCCTTATGCCATAAGGTGCTGCATCAAGGTTACTATTGGCCAACCATGCAGAAGGATGCTGACGACCTTGTCCGAGCTTGCGACCCATGCCAAAGACACTCCAGTATTTAGAGGCTCCCCTCCACTAGCCTGGTCCCCATTTCCTCAGCTTGGCCCTTTGCCAAGTGGGGGATAGATATTCTCGGCCCATTTCCACTTGCCACAGGGCAACGAAAGTTTTTATTCGTCACCATTGATTACTTCACCAAATGGGTCGAGGCGGAAGCAGTTGCTCAAATAACTGAGGCTCAGGCCAGGGAATTCGTGTGGAGATCCATCACCTACCGCTTTGGCCTCCCGCAGACCATCATCATTGACAATGGCAAACAATTCGACAATCCGAAGTTTCGTCAGTTCTGCGAGGAGCATGGGATTCATCACCGCCTTACCTCGGTCGGACATCCACAGGCTAACGGAGCAGCCAAAGTAACCAACCGAACCTTGCTTTAAGGGATCAAAGCCCGACTCTCCAGAGCCCGAGGCAGTGGGCGGACGAGTTACACCATGTCCTGTGGGCCTACCGCACCACCCCGAGAGTGCCCACAGGTGAGACCCTGTTTCGAATGGCCTTCGGCACAGAGGCCATCATCCCTGTGGAGATAGGACTCCCTTCCCTGCGGATGGAAAGCTACTCTGAAGAAGCCAGTGACGAGCAGCTCCGCACCAACCTTGACCTGGTAGAGGAAATCAGGGAAAAAGCTCGGATCATGATAGCTACCTACCAGCAAAGAGTGGCCCGTTATCACACCTCCAGAGTCAAGGGGAAAGCTTTCTTGCCTGGCTCTCCAAACTGCTGGAGCAAGGGAAGCTAGCTCCAAACTGAAAGGCCCCTACCAAGTAGCGGAGATAGTCGGACCCGGGACCTACAAGCTGCAAGATCTAAACGGGAGATCCATTACTCGGACGTGGAATTCGGACAATCTCCGCAAGTATCATCAGAAGGGTATGCCCTCTGCAGGCTCGCCTCCTTAAATTTTTGTTAGCATATTGTTTCATAATTCATGGCATAAATCACCACAAATTATATCACCAAAAAACTGTGAAAAAAAAACGTTGCTTACCAATCCTCGGCACGACCGAGTTATCTGTTTAAACAGGAAATCTCCGAACCTCGGCTGGGCCGAGCAACAAAATCTCGAACCTCGGCTGGGCCGAGCAAAATCTCCGAACCTCGGCTGGGCCGAGCAATAAACTCCGAACCTCGGCTGGGCCGAGCAACAAATCTCTGAACCTCGGCTGGGCCGAGCAAAAATCTCCGAACAACAAAATCTCGAACCTCGGCTGGGCCGAGCAACAAAATCTTCGAACCTCGCTGGGCCGAGCAACAAATCTCGAACCTCGGCTGGGCCGAGCAACAAAATCTTCGAACCTCAGCTGGGCCGAGCAACAAAATCTCCAAACCTCGGCTGGGCCGAGCAACAAAATCTCTGAACCTTGGCTGGGTCGAGCAACAAAATCTCGAACCTCGGCTGGGCCAGCAACTAATCTCCGAACCTCGGCTGGGCCGAGCAACAAATCTCCGAACCTCGGCTGGGACGAGCAACTAGTCTTCGAACTTTGGCTGGGCCGAGTGATGGATTCTAAAGCCCCAAAAACCGGAGTGCATAAAGTCCCGGCAAAATCCGAAGCACGCAGACCTCGATCGAAACTAGACTTCTGAACAGTCCCCAGAGCTCCGATCAGTTTGAAAAATACATGCCGTGCAAAATCATCAGCGGGCACAAAGTTCGTGCCCTTAGCAAATGCCTAAAGGCCTCGACATGCCCTACACAGCGACCTAAGAACCCCAGGAAAGTCGGGGAATCTCTCCTACTACTAAATCCCGGGCAGTATCCCTGCACCTTATCGCCCGAGCGCCTGTTTCGCTCCGCAAACGAGACTATGATTTATCGCGTAAGCCCACAGGACCGCCCAGGTCTCCCTTTGGCTCGAACAGGGACGAATGGTTTTTTCTTTTTTATGAACCAAACGATAGTCTCAACAGGAAACAAGAGATTGCTAAAGAAGAACTTTACTCTTTATTTATTATAGAGAAAAGTACAAAAAGGAAAAGTGAAAAAAATGGCCTTTGCAGAGGCCTATTGTCTCCCCCCAGAGCTGCTGAGTCCTCCATGCGCCGAGACAGCTCGGCAACTCGCTGACGGAGGGATGCTATCTCCCCCTCTTGCCGGTCTATGACCCGGCGAAGGGCCTCGGCCTCCCTTGCAGAAGCGGCGAGAAGCTCCTCGGCCACCTTCCCGAGCTGCTCGTGGCTTGCAAAAGCTGACGCCAAGGCCATACCATCACCGTCACGGAGGAACGGCTCCCCTGGGAGCCCCCACGGCCGTTGCTAACTACACCTGACTCTTCGCTCGATTGCCCTTCCCCCTGAGAAGCCATATCTGCTCTCAGGAGCTGTCGGAAGCCTAGCCAAGGGGATGACGAACACTGACATCCCCCTCGCCCATATTTATACCACCCTGGTAAGTATCTCGAGCAGTCGGGTCATTAATCCCAACCCGTGAGAATCTGCTGCGTGTCGCCACTTTGGCTAACGCCCACGGGAAGCGAAGAGTCGTGCCCCCTCCCGAGGAAATCGGTAAACGTCGACGAATTACTTGGGCCCCCCTCCTTCTCTAGAAACTGGGTTCCTCCCGATCTGCCGGGCCCTTGCAGAGTAAATGTCCTCAAAACTCCTCCAAATTGCTTCAAATCGGCCGCCCTT
>UESW01002882.1:129552-148377 GCA_900491605.1 Calamus simplicifolius
GAGCCAATATTCCCCTTGACTATAAAGAATCATGATTTCATTCCTTTATCGACGATGGGCTATCCAAATCATCTTGAAGGACCTCCGGGGACCGATGTAAGGCCACTCTGAGGCCCTCCCAGAGACCAGATTGTAGCACACCCTGAACACCGGAAGGGTCGCGGTCACCCCGACACGGTTGCATAATGAGATGAATCCGATGAGGTTGCTCCAGCTGTTGGGAGCCACCATGGTGAAGCATATATTGTAGAACCTCATCACCTCCCGCACCAGCGGATGAAGAGGAAACCTGAGACCTACCCTCAAACTTTCCTCATAGCAGAACGCTCCGTCCCCCAATCCGGATGTCACCTTATCATCAGCCATTGGGAGCAACAAGATAACATCCTGGGGAATCTTGTACAGGCGGCGTATCCGCTCCAGATCTGCCAGGGTCACCTCCGAAACCTGATCATTCGGACTCACCATGTCTTCGATCGAAAGAGACACTAGGCAAGGCCGCTGAGAAAATGGGGAGACGAAGTTTTCTGAGGGAAAGCGAAAGAGCGCTACGCACAGGGATGGCACCGCTACAACACCATTTTTCCAAAAGAAACTGCCTCAGGGGGAAGATGAGGCGTCTCAACCAAGACGTCCGGAACGCCGCTGCAGGCGCCATGAAGATCGATTTCCCATGGCACTTCCCCAATCGTTGCCTTTGCCCCTAAGGAACGATAGATCCACCCCGAGAAGGCAGAACGGCCACGCAGCATTAATTAGGACATCATTGCATAGGCAGCCAAATATAGATCCCCCGTTCGGATTGCGCCACCTAAGTCTATACTCCCTATGCCCAACCTACGCTTCGAACTAGGGAGTGGGGCATGTGTTGAGGGGTAAAATGGCCATTGCATTGATAACTGTGCGAACAGGCTAAGGTCAGCCCCAGCCCCTACTCACTACGCTGCACCTATGAAGAACGAGCTAGCTTGTATGATCGACGGATCGAGCGACCCATAGCTTGGCTCCCCCGAGCGATCCATAGCTTGGTTCCCCAGCACCCATAGCTCGTTTCCCGAGCAACCCATAGCTCGGCTTCCTCGAGCAACCCATAGCTTGGCTCCCTAGAGCTACCCATAGCTCGGCTTCCCCGAGCAATCCATAGCTCGCTTCCCCGAGTAACCCATGGCTCGGCTCCCCCGAGCCACCCATAGCTCCGTTCCCCCAAGCCATCTATAGCTCGATTCCCCAAGCAACCCATAGCTCGGCTCCCCGAGCCATCCATAGCTCGGCCTCTCCGAGCCACTCATAGCTCGGCTCCTCGAGCGACCCATAGCTCGGCTTCTCCAAGTAACCCGTAGCTCGACGTGCACCTCGCGGAACCTGGCGTGAGAGAGCCCAAGCCTGGTGTAACGGAATCCAAACGATAAATCGTATCAAGGAGTGGCCTAGGATCTATGATAATGGCCTAGGACCTATGCAGTCGTTAGACCTCAAGCCATCAGAGAGCTTTCCCAGCCATCGATCCTCCAACATACGAGATACGAATCCCACCGGCCTCATAACAGCTTGATTCGAATCATCCCCGTATCCAAACAACCTTTGAACCTTCCAGAAGGCGCTCAAGATTCAGATGATTGCCTATAAGTAAGACACTCCCAGATTCTCTCAGGTACGCACACAAGCCCCCGCACATAACTCACTCTCTCTCTCTCTTTCACCGCTCATTCTTCTCCTTCTCCGCCGTCGGCGCTCCTCAAGAGCTCCCAATTGGCCGCCCTTGGAGGGACTCCCCAGAGAGATCCTTCTCATTTCTGTTGATCATCGATCCCCTACTGACTTGAGCGTCAGAGGGTTTTCCATGGAGGGCCACCCCCAATGCCTCTCGCATGAGGACTTCTGTGCAGGTCCACCCAAGAGGAAGCCCGATCAGGAGACCGATCGCGCACGAGTCGGAGGACAGATCCCGTGGCAACAATTCTAATAAATGAGAAGCATTCATTGAGCATAAGATATAATATCTAATTTTTTTTTAAAAAAAATAAAGGTATCGACATCTTAGAATACCAGGACAATACATTCATAGCCTTATTCAAAAGAAAAGGAGAAAAAAATGGTGCAATCAACATCATGTCTCAATTGGTTAATATTTTAGATGCTCCCACACAATCATATTAAAAAAAAAGTACCTAGTTCCAAGAAAGAGGACCGAGGAAGTGTAAGATTATGGGAGCATAGCAGAACTTCATACTCCTGACATGACTTTTGGATTCTTGTGAAGGAATTCAACTTCAGTAGCACTCGCAACATCTAATATTTGACTACATGAGGTGAGAAACAACATGAAACATAAATGCTTACCATATCACAATTTGGATGATAAGAAACATAAATCCTACGGTGAATCTAATAGTACCAAGTTTTGTTTAGCAGATTTCATATTACACTGAACAATGCCCTTTAGTGAAGTTGCTAGGGACAAGTAGAGCAAGATGAAGCAAAAAGAAGTAAAATCTGACCAAACAATGCATTAATATCAAGAATCATATGATGCTTAATTTTAATCCATGTTTCAATCCAACTGAATACATTTGCAATTTATAACTCGATTTCAATCCTGACAATGCTGAGCAAGAAAACTTCCAAAACAATCTGGAACACTTAACAAGCCACAACGACACTCAAGGGATCATAAATGGGTTCTGTTTGAGCCAAATCCCTGAGGTTGATCTAGTGAAGTGACTCACTGTGCACCACCCAATGTGATGATCTATTGAAGCAACTTATTGTGCACCACCAAATGTGATGCAGCAATTTGAACTATCTAATATATGCACGCATGTGTAAATATATGTCTGCCTCTGTGCAGATTCATGCATGTTAGTGTGTACCGTAGATCCAATTGGATAAGATGCTAGTTTGTACACATTTCTTTATGAATGCAAATCAAATTTATTGGTTTCTTTATCTATCCAGGTATTTTTCATATATATTAGATATATTTTACCTGTGAGATAAAGTCCAAAAGAATGCGAACTATGCATATGGAATTTGTAATAGAGATTACAAATTGTGAGATCCAAAATTGCATATTATGGTTCGATTCTTTAAACTTCCCTAGTCGATGCGTAGACAGGATTGGACACTGTCGAACGCCGTTGAAACTAGCACACATTGCATATCTTCACCCTTGTGGTGTGCAGCTGATCTTGCAAGCTGAAGTATGAAGATACTTGGATATGGTGTGTGGATGTTCGTTATTGTAACGATACATTGGATGACCCGCACAGAGATCCCATATGGATATTCTATATAGTGTCGATGGTTGATCTTTGATAACGGTGGTGCGAGTGATCCTTTGACTTGAGATCTTCATTACACCTTATGTGTGGAATATCATGCTTTGACGACATGCAAACGTCGCTCTAGCCATGGGTGGCAAATATGGTGTCGATTGGGTATGATATGAAGCACATGAAGGTGGTGTTTGATCAAGACAGGATTTGTCTCCCTTGATAGAAAGGGTTATATCCCACGGCCACTTGATGGATTAAATTGATTGTTAAATCCTTGCAAGGTTGAGTTGGAATTCGAAATGGTTTCGAAGTTCTAATTCATATGAGTCAATTTTTCTAAGATCAAGTAAACAAAGATCAATTATATGGTTGACACATTTTATACCCCTGATTGATCTGGGATATGTGACGAAGGGATTAAATCGTACGGTAACCGTTCATGGACAGGTGTTGATGACCATGTCAACAAACCCTTAACACTTGGGTGGTCATGATACTTTGCTAGAGGCCGCTCATGATCTATAATCATGGATTCTTTGACTTAATCAAAGAGTTGATTTGGTTAAAGAATTGACTTGGACAAGGTGTTCATCAAGTCATCCTTAGGGTCAATATTAGGGACATGATTATTACCAACGTGTCAAGGGACCTAATGGGTCACACGCATTAAGAAGATTTTGGATGAAGTTAAAATGGAATTAAGTTGAATTAATTCAAATTAGATAACCAATAAATTAGGATTGGGTTTGACTCAATCTTAATGAGAGAATGAAATTGATGAATAGGATTCATTATAGAGAAAAGAATTTTTGTTCAAAAGAGAGACCTTTTGTACATGAGATGTACATATGAAATCCATTAATTAGGCTTGATCCATGTGATGGATGGCTTAGATTAATTGAGATTAATAATATGATATTTAATTGGGTCCATATGATGGCATGATTTGATTCATGGAAATCCAATTAAACTGAGGGCTGAGATCGTGCCACGTGGAGGATGGATCCATGCCCATGTGATGGACATGACCCATCTCCACGTCATGGAGGAGTTAACTCCATGATTTGGAGCATTCTCATGAAGCAAATTCAAGGTTGCAATGTTGGTTTCATGGGATAACCAATTTCCTAATTTTTAGGGATGTGGTTTGGTGGTTGTAATCCTAACATTATCATGATAGCAAATATTTAAATTTGTTAAGATAATTTGTTATAACAAATATTCTAAATTTGTTAGGATAATTTGTTATTAACTAGATATGGTTGAATGGTTAGGTGATTGTGATAAAATTCCTTTTTTTATGGAACCACACAACCTCCTTTTCATGTATAAAAGGGAAAGAAATACCCCATTCGAGAGATACACAAACTCCTCTCTTCTCTCTCTCTTGGATGCCTAACACCTCCTTTCTCTCTCTAAAATGTCCTTTTTCTCTCTAGGACGTCCCTTGCTCTCTCTTGATTGATCAAGATTTGATCTTGATCAAGAAATCCCTTTTTGATTTAGAAAAATCAATTGAAAAGAAAAGATGCGCTAGCACCCCTCGCAAGAAGGTTATCATCCAATCCTGAGAGGACATCATCCAAAGATCTTCGCGTGGATCACCATTAGAGGCCGGACGCATGGACGGCTAGTGGTAAATCGTTTACCGGCTTCATCGGGCATCATCCCCAATAATGAACACATGTATGATCTATTATTATAATCATGTGTTATTTCTTGTTAATTGAATATGTTCCCTGAGGATCTTGGGCTTTGGGAATTAAATTTGTTTTTATTTTTTATTTTTTGCTGCGTGTTATATGAATTTGATTCATATAAAATATACGAAATTCCAATAGTGGTATCAGAGCCTCCTCAGGCTTCAAATTTAGTTATTTTGATAGATTACCTGAGTTCTAGTTTTTATAAACAAAGATCTAAATTTTACATGCAATGTAAAATACAAATATTGCCATATGATGAAGATTAAATATTTAATAAGTTTATTATATGATAATAAACATGAATTATTTAGATTTGATCATGTTAAAAATTAAAAATTATGATTTATGTATGACATAATCATAAAGGTTGAAATTTAACATATCATGTTTAGAATTTAATTTTGACATGATAAATAACATGATTAAAATCTAAAATATTATATTGATGAAAATTAAATATTTAATAAGTTTATTATATGATAATAAACATGAATTATTTAGATTTGATCATGTTAAAAATTAAAAATTATGATTTATGTATGACATAATCATAAAGGCTGAAATTTAACATATCATGTTTAGAATTTAATTTTGACATGATAAATAACATGATTAAAGTCTAAAATAATTATATCATGATAACATGATAATCAAGATTAAAATTAAAATTTTTAAATTTTGACATGTTATCATGTTAGGGATGTTATGATAGAGACCAATTAGGATTTTATGTGATGAAAACAAATTTATCATAACAGATAATGATAAGATAAATATATAAAATAAATTGTTATAAAATATTTGACACTTATCATAAATCCTAAAGATCACTATCTTATCTTATCATAATGTGTAATAGATGATAAGGTTTAAGAAAAATTAGATTTAACCATAACATTGTTTGATCCTATGATTCCATAATTGATCAAATCAATTGGGCTTAACTACAAATGATGTCTAGAAAGGTGCGATCATGGTTTTTAATTGCTCCGTTCACTGCTTGGGAAAACACATTCAATGGGATCGAAGGGTATGCTAAATAAGACCCCATTGATCAGCTGATCTGGCCATTGTTAAGGAAAGCTCTTAATTGATTAGATCAATTAAGGTTAATTAGATGGTAGCAATTGATTTGGTCACATGATTAGGGTTCCCATATTAGATAGTGATTAGGATCCTAATTTGATTAGGAGTCCCAATCATAAGATTGGATCTTATGAAATTTAGGTTAATTGAAATTAATCTAAAATTCACATATAGGATATGTAACCTAGCATGATACAAATGTTGTACATATGATGGGACCTAAATGCGCTAAATCCCTCTACGAATATTAAGTCATTAGCCTTCCATTGTTCACATAATACAAAATCATTAGGGCATGAGATTTGTTGTGCCATAGCCAAGATCAAGTGAACCTATGAGGAGTTGATTGGGGAACAATGGGTTGACTTAACTAGGTTAGCTGGCATAATTGGCCATAGTCAGGGTCAGTCTAATCTAGAGGCAATGTTTAGGGTGATCACATCATATGTGATTGACAAGGCAATGTCCCCTAAATGATCTAGGAGTCACATTTGATGTGATTGATACAAATCTACCTAATTTGGCTTACTAAGATTTGTTATGCCATAGCCAAGGTCAAGGTAAGTCAATTTGAGGGTCCTAGCCCACTAAAAAATTATTTGATAATTTTTCGAGATTAATAGAGAGGGCTATTGAGCTCGATAAAATAGTGGAAGAAATCAATTTAATTAAAATATTAACATTTCCATATTAAATCGATGATTTGCATTCATAATAATTGACTCATTCTATTTTTTTCCAGTTATTAGAGACACCATGAGTGTGAACATTAATCTCAGAGGTATCCTAGAATCCAACAAGCTAACCGGACCTAATTTTCCTGATTGGCTAAGGAATATCAAGATCGTTCTACGATCTGAGAAAATCCTATATATCCTTGATGAGGCAGCACCAGAGGTCCCACCTGCGGATGCTTCAAATGAAGTTCTTCTGGCATACAATCGGCATAGAGATGCTGAAGAGATGGCCACATGCTTGATGTTGGCATCTATGTCACCAGATCTTCAAAAACAGCATGAGCATTTAAATGCTCATGAGATTTTGATGCACCTGCAAGAGTTGTTTGGTGCACAATCTCGCTATGAGAGGTTTCAAACCTCCAAAGAGCTGTTTCAGTGCAAAATAACTGAGGGTTCATCAGTGGGTGAACACGTGCTGAAAATGATCAATTTGATTGAGAAGTTAGCGCGATTGGGTTTCGTAATGGACCATGAACTGAGTATCGACTTGGTTTTACAGTCATTGCCTCCTAGCTATTCGCATTTTGTGTTGAATTTCAACATGAACAGACTTGAGGCTACATTGCCAGAGCTTGCAAATACGCTGACTAATGCTGAGCCTAGCATCAAAAAGGATAAAGGGCAATTAATGGTTGTAGAATCTTCAGACACTCAGAAGGAGCGTCTGAAGAAGAATAAGGCCCAAAAGGCCAAGACAACCAAGCAAACAAAAGGCATTAAGAAGAATATAGCCAAGAAGGATGCAGCAAAGAAAATGTCACTTATGTAACAAGGATGGGCACTGGAAGCGTAACTGCAGGGCTTATTTGGCAAGTCTAAAAGAAAAGAAGCATACTAATGCTTCAACATCAGGTACATTCATAATTAAGATGTATTCTTCTATTACTTCTTATTCCACTTGGGTATTGGATACCGGTTGTGGGTCTCATATTTGTACTAATATGCAGATGATAAGAAATAGTAGAAGACTGGGAAAGGATGAAGTGATTCTGCGCATGAAAATGGAGCAAAGGTTGCTGCATTAGCTGTAGGAATTTACTTTTTATCTTTGCCCACAGGGCTTGAAATAGAACTTAGTAATTGTTACTTTGTGCCAAACATAACAAAGAATATCATATCTGTTTCATGTTTAGTAATGAATGGGTATTCTTTTGAAATTGGAAATAATGGTATTTCTATTTTTCGAAACAAAATGTTCTTTGGTTCTGCTGAATTGTTCAACGGAATTTATGTTCTTAATCTTCAAGCCCCTATTCTCAATATTGAATTAAAAAGATTAAAATTAAATAATTCTAGGGATTCATACCTATGGCATTGTCATTTAGGCCATATAAATGAAACTCGTTTAACGAGGTTACATAAAGATGGATACTTGGGCTCATTCGATTGGAAATCGTTTGAGGAATGCGAGTCATGCTTACTTGGCAAGATGACCAAGTCACCTTTTACCAGAAAAGGCGAGCGAGCAACTGAATGTTTGGGTTTAGTACATTCGGATGTATGTGGACCCATCAACATTCAAGCCATAGGAGGTTTTTCTTATTTCATCACGTTCATAGATGACCATAGTAGATATGGTTATGCATATCTGATGAAGCACAAATCTGAAGCCTTTGAAAAGTTCAAAGAATTTAGATGTGAAGTAGAAAAATAAAATGACAAGAGTATTAAGATACTTCGATCAGATTGAGGTGGTGAATACTTAAGCCATGAGTTCATAGATTATTTGAAGGAGAATGGAATTCTTCCTCAATGGACTCCTCCTGGTACACCACAGCATAATGGTGTGTCAGAAAGGAGAAATCGTACATGGTACATTCCATGATGAGCCTTACAGATCTTCCAAAAATGTTTTGGGGTTATGCGCTAGAAACTGCCGAATATACCTTAAACCGAGTTCCATCTAAATCGGTCAACTCCACTCCCTATGAGATATGGTATGAAAAGAAACCATCCCTTAATCATTCAAGGGTTTGGGGCTGTTACGCTTTTGTGAAGCGTAATGAATCAGACAAGCTAGAAGCTAGATCTGATAAATGCAATTTTGTGGGATATCCAAAACAAACAAAAGGATATTACTTCTAACACCCACTTGAGAAATAGGTATTTGTCTCAAGACATGCCATATTTCTAGAGAATGAGATTCTCACAATGGGTAGTGGGAGTAAGATTGAACTTAGTGAAGCTCAAGAACCACAAATTAATATTAACCCATTAGATGGAATGGAGCATATGCCGAAATAGTGGGAGTTGAGCAGGAGACTCAACCCACATTCAGGCATACGTTGCATGAAAAGCAACAGGTGGCTCCAAGTACACACCAGCTACTTAGATCTAGTAGGACAATTCGCATCCCTAAGAAATATGCATTTCTTATAGAGGATGATAAGCCTACCAACTACAAGGAGGCAATGTCTAATATTGACTCTGAGAGATGGCTTGAGGCCATGAAATCTGAGATGGTCTCCATGTATGACAACCAGGTATGGACCTTGGTTGATCCACCTGAAGGGGTAAAATCCATTGGGTGCAAATGGGTTTTCAAAAGAAGACCGACATGGATGGTAATGTGATTACCTATAAGGCAAGGCTAGTTGCAAAAGGTTACAAGCAAAGACAAGGTGTTGACTTTGATGAAACCTTTTCACTGTAGCCATGCATAAGTCCATAAGGATTTTGCTTGCAATAGCAGCATATTTAGACTATGAGATCTGACAGATGGATGTCAAGACTGCCTTTCTAAATGAAAATTTAGAGGAGGATGTGTATATGACACAACCAGAGGGTTTTGAATCCATAGATCCTAAGAAAGTGTGCAAGCTACAAAGGTCTATTTATGGACTTAAGCAAGCCTCTAGAAGTTGGAACATCCAATTTGATGTGACAATCAAAGAGTTTGATTTTATCAAAACGAGGATGATCCATGTGTGTACAAGAAGGTTAGTGGGAGTGATATTTGTTGGCCCAGATGGCAACCCAAGAGGGGGGGGGTGAATTGGGTTCTTAAAAATTTAAGACTTTTAACAATTTTAAATTAGAGATGTGCAAGTGAGAATCAACTAATAAGCAAAGCACAAACACAAGTATATGAGAGATAGAGAAGAGAAATTAAGCACGGCAAACACAAGATATTTTTATAGTGGTTCGGTGCAACCAACACCTACGTCCACTCCCAAGATCACTTGGGTCCACACTATAATCTCTCTAGATTACAGCCGAGTTGTTTTCAAGCTCACAACTCAAACTTGTTGTTTTTCCGGGATCACAACGAACCCAGCCGATTTTACACGGGCTCACCGGCACCAAACCCAAACACAAGCTATACCTAGCTTGTACCGAGGTTTAACAACCTCCTCTAGTTTAATCCCTCAGATTAAACTAGACACAAACAATTAAAATGAGTTTAATTACAAGCAGCTCCTTTTTGAGCAGATATTTCAAAATAAAAATTGAGTTTAGAAAAGCCTGAATATTTAGAGCTTGAGAGCTGGCTTGGCTTCTTTCTTCCTTCCTTCAACTCCTCTTGATGTTGAATCAGGCCTCAGCACCGATTCTTCACAGATTTGAGCTTTGGAGTTGGGTTGAAGCTTTTTCTCCCTTTTTCTTGAATGTGGAAGATCTTTGATTTGCTCTTGAAAGCTTGGGATCTCCTCTTGAATCTTTTGTAGAATGTAGCTCTGGAGTGCACGAATCTCACTCTTGGATTTCACTCCTTTTGAATCTCTCTTCGTTGAGCTAAAAGATTTTTCCAAAATGCTCTGTTTTTCCCTCTTTTCAAATGATATTCTTTTCTCTCTTTTTGATTTTCTCTTCTTGTTTGATTTGAAAAGAACTCCTCTATTTATAGAATCTGCAAAAATATATCCGTTAGAGTCAAGGAAAAATAGCCGTTATTTAAAATCTAACCGTTGGAGCTGATGTGTCATCGTAAAAATCGCGCCCAGATTTCGCGGAGTCGACTCGAGCTTTGTGGGAGTCGGCTCGAGGTCGATTACCAAAAATAGAAACATTTTAAGGGAGGGGTCGACTCGCGAAAATGTCGGCTCCTGAAAGTCGGGAGTCGACTCGAGAAAAGGGGAGTCGACTCGAGAAGTGCTCAAAAATGGGTTCTGTTGTCTGAGCGGAGTCGGCTCGCACAGACAGGAGTCGGCTCGAAGAATTCAGGGGTCGACTCTTGGAAGTCGACTCGAGAAACTCAGAGGGGAGTCGACTCGGAAACCCTTGAGTCGGCTCGGGACCGATACAAAAATCAGAAAACATTCTGATTTGCTTTAAAATTGTCCCAATTAAATTTAAAATATAAATTTGACTTGAATCATTAAATATGATTTTCATGGATTCAAGACAATTTCAAGATTTTATTGATTGAATTAAAAGTGTAAAATTCCTTTTTGAATTCTTTTAAGTATAGAACTTGAAACATTTTCAATTGATTCAAGAACTCATTTAATATCCATTGAAGTTCATATTTCAATTTGAATAAGCTCAAGGTTTTGATAAATAAACACATGTTTTCTTTAAGTACTCAATGGCTTTTGGAAATCATCAAAATCAATAAGTTGGGGCAATTATGTTTCAATAATTTCTCAACAATCTCCCCCTTTTTGATGATGACAAAAACATTGAGTATATGCATTATTGATTTGTGATTAAAATTTTTGTGTTCATGGAAAGGCTCCCCCTCAATGAGGTAGCTCCCCCTATGAAACTTAATTAATTTAAGCCCAAATTCAAATCACAATTCATAGACATATACGATAAATATATAAATTCTCCCCCTTTTTTGTAATCAACAAAAAGGTTGAGATATCAGAGCATCAAATTGATTAAAATTCGAATTCATTCAGCATTAGTTATCAATTGAGTATTGAGATATCAAAATTATATCAATTTAAACATAAGCATTCAAAGATATTCAAGGGTACTCACAATTGAATAGACAAAAGTAAGCATCAAAATTCTCATTACTTCAAATGAAAGTACATGAAATGAAAACTTCATTGCATTAAAAGTAAATTCATCTTACATGATTACATCTTAAAAATTTCTTCTAGTGATCCTATTCAAATGATCTACAATTTGCTTCATCCCTTCGCATTGAATAACATAGTCTTTGAGTTTTTCATCAACAAAGGTGCAAGCAGAATTTTATCTTGAAGCTCTGCGTTGCTTTGGGATAAGTCTCCGATCACCACAATGTCCTTAAGTTCTTCAAAGATATTCTTTAAATTTTCACTTAAGGAACCTGATGAACTGAGAGTGGACTCAATCTTTGAACCCGATCACTAAGAGAATAAAGTGCTTCTTTTAAGTTCATAAACTTATTCTTAAATTCAGTTTTAATCTTTCTCTTGATCTCAACTCAGACTTGAATAAAGATTTGATTGATCAGAAAAACTAGCAGATGATGTGAAGACTGTGCAGGACAAAGTAGGAGCAGGGGCTGGAACAGATGAAACTGAGGAGGCTCGGAGAGGAATGTCTCAAGGTCCTGCAGCCTCAGCATCTAAGTCTCTATCCTCAGTATCACTCTTTCTTCCCAACTTCCATTTTTCTTGACAAATCCCATCGATGAATAGTAGCCAAAGTATAAAATCAGTATGTCTTAATTTTCTTTGGCTCATTATCACTGAACACACCCTTGGCTTGAAATAATTTGGTCAATCCATGCCATAGGGCAAGCTGATTTCTTTTCCCGCACAATCTGCAATATACCAAAATCATCCTAGGCAGATTGATGGCTTGCCAGATACAATGCATCCATGACAAAATATCTCTTCTGAAACATAATCAAACCGGCCGTTTGGGAAATAAATCCTGCTGCAAATATTGTGAAAATCTTAACTCCAATGGCAGTTGACTTGCAAGAACTTCTTCAAATCCCCAAATTCCGGTTCAATAGACGATTGAGAGCAGGGCCTATCTTCAGAAGCAAATGTGAAGGTCCAGACAAGGGTAATTTCAAAATCTAGAAAGATGGAAGATGTAATGTTCAAACCATTCCTCTAACCTTGCTACAAGCCATGTCTCCTCTAGACAAATTCTTGTAAAATTCTTTACCAAAGCAGGATAAGTCGGGCATCCAAAGAACAAATTTCTCAAACCCATCTCGATAACTGTCTCCAATAATAAAACCCTCATTCTCAAACAATTCAAAATCCACTTTCCTTCCAGTGGTACATCTTACTGGCTAGGGATCTACCTGGGGGTAGGAGCAGGAGCTGGAGGAGCCGAAGGAGTAGAGGAAGAATCCGAAGACGGCTCGCGGACGGGTCGTCACGGTCCTTTTCCTCTTCAACCGGCCCCACACTAGCTCCTCGGTTTTAGGTGCCATTGATTTGAAGGATTGATTAATCGGAGGTTATTGAAGTTTGGAGGGTTTGGGAGAGTTTTGGAGAGGATTTGGAAGATTTTTGAATGTCCGTCGGGTCGACTCGTGCCCTAAATAAATTTGGGACCACGTCGAGTCGACTCGCGCAAAGGTCGAGTCGGCTCGCGAAAGTCACAGAGCACAGACACGATCTCGAGTCGACTCGCTCAGAGAGGGGTCGACTCCTGAGTTTCAGAGAAACTCGAGTCGACTCCGATACGCTCGAGTCGGCTCCGAGACCATTTCAGAAAAAAATGAAATTTCTGAAATGTCCGGAAAATGATCTTTGTATGATTAAAAATCATTGGATTTGAGAGATCAATTTGATATGAGTTCTAGATAAGATTTCCTTAAGATTTTGAGAATTTGAAAGAATTCTAGATATATTTCCTTAAGGTTTCAAAATTTACTCAAAAGGATTACAAATTCCTAATTCTCCTCTAAGATATTCAAACCTTTCTTCACTTAGGGGTTTTGTAAAAATGTCAGCTAATTGTTCTTCAGTGTTTACATAATCTAAACAAATTTCATCATTAGCTACATGTTCCCTTATAAAATGATATCTAATTTCTATGTGTTTTGTTCTTGAGTGTTGAATTGGATTTTTCGTTAAATTGATTGCGCTAGTATTATCACATTTTATGGGTGTCTTATCAAGTGTGATACCATAGTCTTCAAGTTGTCGCTTAATCCATAGGATTTGCGCACAGCAACTTCCAGCTGCTACATATTCAGCTTCAGTAGTTGATAATGCAACTGAATTTTGCTTTTTGCTAAACCATGTGATTAAGTTACTTCCTAAGAAATGGCATGCACCACTTGTGCTTTTTCTATCAATTTTACATCCAGCATAATCAGAATCTGAATATGCAATTAGGTTTAATGTGGAGTCTCTAGAATACCATAAACCTACATTTTTGTTCCATTTAGATATCTTAAATTCTTTTAACAGCTATTAAATGTGATTCTTTAGGTTCAGCTTGAAATCTAGCACACAAACATACTGCAAACATTATATCTGGTCTACTTGCTGTTAAATAGAGAAGGGATCCGATAATACCTCGATAATACTTTGATCAACCTTCTTACCTTCTTCATCTTTGTCTAGCTTGCATGAAGGACTCATTGGTGTTCCAAGGGGTTTCATTGTTTCCATACCAAACTTTTTGAGTAGTTCTCTTGTGTACTTGGTTTGGTTGATAAAAATTCCCTCCTTGCATTGTTTGATCTGGAGTCCAAGGAAGAAGTTGAGTTCTCCCATCATGCTCATCTCGAATTCTCCCTGCATCAACTTTGCAAATTCTTGACAAAGAGATTCGTTAGTAGCACCAAAAATAATGTCATCTACGTATATTTGTACTACAGTAAATCTTTACTTTTTCTTTTCAAAAACAAAGTTTTATCAACATTTCCTCTTGTAAAATCATTTTCTATTAAGAATTTACTTAACCTATCATACCAAGCTCTAGGTGCTTGTTTCAAACCATATAAAGCTTTGTGCAATTTAAAAACGTGATTTGAAAACTCGTGATCTTCAAAACCTGGTGGTTGTTCTACATAAACTTCTTCATTATAAACCATTTAAAAATGCGCTTTTTACATCCATTTGAAATAAGTTAATGTTCATATGACATGCAAATGCAAGTAATAGTCTAATGGCTTCTAGTCTAGCTACAGGTGCAAAGGTTTCATCAAAATCAATACCTTCTTCTTGACTATATCCTTTAGCAACCAATCTAGCTTTGTTTCTAATTACTATGCCATTTTCATCTAACTTATTTCTAAAAACCCATTTAGTTCCTATTATTGAATGGTTTTTAGGTCTTTCACTAAAGTCCAAACATTATTTCTAGTGAATTGATTAAGTTCTTCTTGCATAGCTAACATCCAATTATTATCTTTTTCAGCTTCTTCTATAGTTTTAGGTTCATTTGTGATACAAATGCAAGATGATTACTAATATTTCTCATGTATGATCTAGTCCTTATTCCTTGAGATGGATCGCCTATAATCAATTCCTTAGGATGACTATGAGCATATCTCCAGTCTCTTGGAAGATCTACATCATTATGATCATATTAACATCATCATCCTTATGTGAATCATCATCTTTAGCCTCTTGTTCATGATCAGAAGATACTTCAATATTAAGTTTTTCAAGATCTTTTTCAATTATGTTTGTATCTTCCTCATCATCAATCTTTTCAGATCCAGTTGCTAAAGATTCATCAAAAACTACATGAATGGATTCTTCAACTACTAAGGTTTTCTTGTTAAAGATTCTATATGCCTTACTAGTTGTTGAATAACCTAGAAAAATTCCTTCATCAGATTTAGCATCAAATTTTCCTAAGTTGTTTTTACCATTATTATGAATGAAACATTTACATCCAAATGCATGAAAGTATTTTATATTTGGTTTTCTTTCATTCCATAATTCATAAGGTGTTTTCTTTAATATTGGTCTTATTAAAGCTCTGTTTAAGATGTAACATGCTGTGTTAATTGCTTCCGCCCAAAAATACTTTGGTAAGTTGCTTTCACATAGCATGGTACGGGCCATGTCTTCTAGAGTTCTATTTTTCTTTCAACTACACCGTTTTGTTGTGGAGTCCTAGGGGCTGAAAAATTATGATTAATTCCATTTTCAGTGCAGAAATTTTCAAATAAGTGATTTTCAAATTCTGTTCCATGATCACTTCTTAGAGATACTATAGTAGTGTTTTTCTCATTTGTGACTTTCTTGAAGAATTTCAGGAACATCGAGAAAGTCTCATCTTTGTGAGCTAAAAACATTACCCAAGTATATCTAGAATAATCATCTACAATCACTAGACCATATTTCTTTCCTCCTAGACTTGTGGTTCTAGTTGGTCCGAAAAGATCCATGTGAAGTAGCTCTAGTCCCCTAGAAGTTGAAACAATGTTTTTAGATTTAAATGAACTTCTAGTTTGTTTTCCAAATTGACATGCATCACAGATTTTATTATTTTCAAAATCTAATTTAGGTAAACCTTTAACTAAATCCATTTTAATTAGTTTTGAAATAAGGTGTGTGCTTGCATGACCTAATCTACGATGCCACAACCAACTAATATCATTAATGTTAGCATTATCAGCAATTAGGCAATGACTACTCTTAGAAGTTTTGTCTGTGTCAACTAAGTATATATTGCCAAATCTATAACCAGTAAAAACAATGCTATCATCAATAGAATTAGTTACAGTGCATAAAGAAGATTTAAATGAAACATTAAAGTTTTTATCACATAATTGACTTATGCTAATTAGATTATGCTTCAAACCATTAACATAAAGTACATTATCAATACTATAGATGGAGTTATGCGAACTTTACCAAGGCCCAAAATTTGACCTTTACCGTTATCGCCAAATGTCACAACTCCACCAACATTTTCTTCTAGGGTGATGAATTCCTCTTTGTCACCCGTCATATGTCTTGAGCAGCCGCTATCAAGATACCACTTCTTGTTTGATCTTTTGGCTACAAGACATTCCTGCAATATCATCAAACTTTATGCTTAGGTACCCAAGCTTTCTTGGGTCCTTCATGGTTAGCAGCAATAAAAATTGTTCCTTTCGGAACCCATATTTTCTTAGCTTTAATATTTAATTTCTTGTTGTTCATTAAGGTTTTGCATTCAAGGATTTGTGACCTTTTTCATTACATTTAAAACAAGTTATATTACTTTGGTTGCTTTTACAAAAATATTCTTTAATGATTTTTGTTTTCTTAATGTGTTATATCCTAGCCCAGCTTTGTCAAAAACAGCTTTTGACTATCTAGAATCATGTTTAATTTAGTTGAGCTTAAAGTAAATTTCTCAACAATGTCTTTATATTTTTTAACATCTTTCTTAAGACAATCATTTTCATTTGAGATTGATTCTTTTTCTTTAATTAATTTTTATTTCAGATTTTAGCAAATCAATCTTATGATAAAATCTTTTCTTCATTAAGAGAAGTTTCTTCTTTATCTTTTAATTCATTTTTTTAACTAAATTTAAGTTTTCATTTTTCAAAACTTTATATTTCTTTTTCAAATTTAAAATCAATCATAAGTTCATTGAAAGCCTCAAACATTTCATCAAATGTAAATTCATCATCGGGGGTTTCGGAACTTACCTCGTCATTGTCGTCGTCGTTGGCCATGAAGCAAATATTGCAACTTCTTTTTGTTCTTCTTCTTCGGAAGAAGATTCATTGCTGTCAGTCCATGTTGCCATATGCCTTCTTCTTTTTCTTGAAGGCTTTTTCAATTGTGGACAATCATATCTAATGCCCCGGTTTTTACACTCATAACATATCAAGGGGTCTTTCTTTTGTCCTTGTCCTTTCTTTCTTTTCCTTTTCCTTTTCTCCTTCCATTTTTTTCCAAATTTCTTTTTGGAAGGGTTTCTTTTTCCTCAAAAATCTTCTGAATTTCTTGGCCAAGAGAGCAGTTTCATCATTATCTCATCACTATCATCACTGCTGCTCTCTTCCATTCTTTTGCAGCCTTTAGGGCAATGGTTTTCTTCTTTTTGTTTCCTCCTCAATATGCTGCCTCATTGTCAATTCGTGGGTCATGAGAGATCCTAGAAGCTCCTCTAAGGGTAGTGCATTGAGGTCTTTGGCTTCTTGGATTGCTGTGACTTTTGCTTCCCACGATCTTGGCAATGACCTGAGTATTTTGCGAACAAGATCAGCATTAGTATAAACTTTTCCAAGACTTTTCAAACCATTCACAATATCAGTGAATCTAGTGAACATGCATGTGATGGTTTCAGTTTGTTCCATTGTAAACAATTCATATTTATGAACCAAAATATTTATCTTTGATTCTTTTACTTGGTTTGTTCCTTCATGTGTAATTTCCAACCTATCCCAATTTCTTTAGCGGAATTACAAGTAGAGATGCGGTTGAATTCATTTGAATCTAAGGAACAATATAAGATATTAATGGCTTTGGCATTAAGTTGAGCCATTCTCCTATCATTATCATTCCAATCCCTTTCGGGCTTTGGAACAATAGTGCCATCAATAAGGTGTGGGGTGTACTAGGTCCATTTAATATAACACCCCAAAGCTCATAATCAGAAGCTTGAATGAATATCCTCATTCTAGCTTTCCAATAAGAATAGTTTGAGCCATTAAAAAGTGGAGGTCTATTCGTAGAATGACCTTCAGCAAAACTTGAACCACTTTGTGTTGCCATAATGGATCTTTAGCTCTTGATCGTGAGATCAAATCTAAATGAGCACTTGCTCTGATACCAATTGTTGGCCCAGATGGCAACCCAAGAGGGGGGGGGTGAATTGGGTTCTTAAAAATTTAAGACTTTTAACAATTTTAAATTGAGATGTGCAAGTGAGAATTAACTAATAAGCAAAGCACAAGCAAAGTATATGAGAGATAGAGAAGAGAAATTAAGCACGGCAAACACAAGATATTTTTATAGTGGTTCGGTGCAACCAACACCTACGTCCACTCCCAAGATCACTTGGGTCCACACTATAATCTCTCTAGATTACAGCCGAGTTGTTTTCCAAGTTCACAACTCAAACTTGTTGTTTTTCCGGGATCACAACGAACCCAGCCGATTTTACACGGGCTCACCGGCACCAAACCCAAACACAAGCTATACC